>OU015761.1:71703396-71724344 GCA_907173295.1 Fagus sylvatica
AGTCAATAGAGATCCAGTTCCAACTTTGGAGGCCTGCTTTGGAGAACTCTTGCGTGAGGAACAACGTCTCAATACTCAGAATCTTATGGAGCAGTCTCGAATTGCTTCTAATACTGTCTCAGTTGCTTATGCTGCTCATGGCAAGGGGAAGGGCCGTGACATGAGCACCACACAGTGCTATAGTTGCAAGAAATATGGCCATATTGCCCCTAACTGTCCTCAGAAGTTTTGTAATTACTGCAAGCAGCCGGGGCACATCATTAAAGAGTGTACTATTCGTCCTTCACGCTCCACCAAGGCCTATCATGCTGTCGTTACTGATGACTCACAACCTGCTGCTAATGCCGTCTCTTCTGCTGTTGTTTTACAGCCTCCAGCACCTTCTCTAACTCGAGAAATGGTACAAGAAATGATTGTGAGTGCATTTTCAGCATTGGGTTTTCAAGGTACTGGTTCATCTCCCTCTTGGATCTTAGATTCGGGTGCTTCTAATCATATGACTAATTCTCTCCATGGTTTAAGTAATGTCCGAGAATATTGTGGTTCTTCACATATTCAAACAGCTAATGGTAGTGCTCTACCAATTGTGGCAGTTGGTGATGTCTCTTCTTTCCTTAAGGATGTCCTTGTGTCACCTAATCTTTCTGTGAATTTAGTTTCTGTTGGCCAGCTTGTGGACCAAGATTACGGTGTCAATTTTACTCATGATGGGTGTGTTGTGCAGGATCAGATGTCAGGACAGGTGATAGCGAAGGGGCCTAAGCATGGACGTCTCTTTTCTCTACAAATACCTGCCCCACGAAACCTACCTCCTTTCCTATCTTTACTGTGTAATAAGTCTAGAGTGTCACCTGAAGTCTGGCATAAACGCCTTGGTCATCCTAATTCTAGGATTCTATCTTATTTGTTGAAATCTGGTCTATTGAATAATAAAGAGCATTTTTCTTCTGCTGTATTTTCTGATTGTGCAACTTGTAAACTTGGCAAAAGTAAGATCTTACCCTTTCCTTCTGAAGGCAGTAGAGCCACTCACAGTTTTGAGATCATCCATAGTGATGTCTGGGGTATCAGTCCTACTATTTCTCATGCCCAATATAAATATTTTGTGACATTTATTGATGACTACAGCAAATATACATGGGTGTATTTCTTGCGGCACAAATCAGAAGTGTTTCCTATGTTCAAACTATTCTTAGCTCTGGTTCAAACTCAATTTTCTGCTACTGTTAAAATCCTTCGGTCCGACTCGGGTGGGGAATATATGTCACATGAGTTCCAATCTTTCTTGCATTCTAAAGGTATTATCTCTCAACGCTCCTGTCCATATACTCCACAACAAAATGGAGTAGCTGAAAGGAAAAACCGTCATCTTTTAGATGTTGTCCGAACTTTGCTCATTGAGTCTTCGGTTCCTCCTAAGTTTTGGGTGGAAGCACTTACCACGGCTACCTTTCTTATAAACAGACTTCCTTCTCAAGCTTTGAATCTTGAGTCTCCATATTTCAGGCTCTATCATCACCATCCTACTTACACAAATCTTCACACTTTTGGGTGTGTATGCTTTATGCATCTTCCTCCACCGGACAGAAACAAGCTTTCTGCCCAATCCATTCGTTGTGCTTTCTTGGGTTATAGTGTCACACAAAAAGGTTATGTATGCTATGATCCAACCTCTAATCGAGTTCGTGTTTCAAGGAATGTACTCTTCTTTGAAAATCAATGGTTCTTTCCTATGTCTTCCTCATCAGAGTCTCCCGTTGCTTTCTTGCCTTCTTTTGATGATACTTTGCATGATCCCAGACCTCTGATTGAAAGGTTTCAGCCAGGCATGGTATACCAGAGGAGATCTCCAGTGCTGCCCCCTTCCGCACCTATCTTGCCACCTGTTCCTTTACGCCGATCATCTAGAGTATCAGCTCCTCCTGACCGCTATGGGTTCCCGTTGACTGGTACTACTTCTTCTGCCTTATCTGCCACTCTATCTTCTATTGCTGTTCCTACTAGTTACTCACAGGCAGTTAAAGAGAAATGCTGGCAGCAGGCCATGCAGGAAGAACTATGTGCCCTTGAGGCTAATAAGACTTGGGACGTGATAGATTGTCCTGCAGGTGTGACTCCACTTGGCTGTAAGTGGGTCTACTCTATTAAGGTTAAGTCTGATGGTAGTTTGGACCGGTACAAAGCCCGCTTAGTAGCTCTTGGAAATAATCAAGAATACGGAGTAAATTACGAGGAGACCTTTGCTCCGGTGGCCAAAATGACCACCATCCTGCACCATTTTAGCTATTGCTGCTTCTCAAAATTGGGACTTACACCAAATGGACGTGAAGAACGCCTTCCTTCACGGGGATCTCAAGGAAGATGTTTATATGCGTCCTCCTGCAGGTTTACTTTCTACTCCTACTTCGGCAGTGTGCAAGTTGCGTCGCTCCTTGTATGGCCTCAAACAGGCCCCTCGTGCATGGTATGAGAAATTTACCTCTACCCTCTTCAAGTTTGCTCTTCACAAAAGCAAGTATGATGCATCCCTTTTTCTTCGCAAAACTGAGAATGGTGTTGTCATTCTCTTGGTGTATGTTGATGACATAATCATCACGGGCACTGATTCAGCCCTGATCTCTCAATTAAAACAGTATCTACAGGACTCCTTTCACATGAAGGATCTAGGATCTCTTACGTATTTTCTTGGTCTAGAAATTACTACTGGTGCACATGGTATTTTTTTGTCACAGCACAAGTATGCTCAGGATTTGGTGGCTGCGGCTGGTCTTCAGGATTCTACCCCTCTTGATACTCCAATGGAACTTAATCTCAAGCTGCGCAAAGAAGAGGGTGACTTGTTATCAGACCCTGTATCCTATCGTACACTGGTTGGCAGCTTGGTCTATCTTACAATTACTAGACCTGATATTTCCTATGCCGTTCAACAAGTTAGTCAGTTCATGGCTTCTCCTCGGCATCTTCATATGGCTCGACGCAGTTCGACGAATCATTAGATATGTCCATGGCACAGCTTTGAGGGGACTTTCCTATCCAGCTGGTACTTCCCTAGATCTTGCCGCATATAGTGATGCTGATTATTGCAGGGTGCAGTGATACTAGACATTCTACTACAGGTTGGTGTATGTTTCTTGGTCCGGCTCTTATTTCTTGGAAAAGCAAGAAACAGGACCGTGTGTCAAAGTCCTCGACTGAGTCTGAATATAGGGCCATGTCCCAAGCTTGTGCTGAGATACTTTGGCTCCGAGGGTTATTGACTGAACTTGGCTTCTCTCCACGTGGTCCTACTTCTCTTCATGCGGATAATACTAGTGCCATTCACATTTCAGCCAATCCTATCTTCCATGAACGCACTAAACATATTGAGGTTGATTGCCACTTCATCCGTGAGGCGTTTGAAGCTCAAACTATCTCTCTTCCTCATGTTCCTACCAATCTTCAAGTGGCCGATATTTTCACCAAGGCTCTCACTCGGCAACGGCATAATTTTCTTACAAACAAATTGATGCTTGTGGATAACCCGCATCAATTTGAGGGGGGATGTCAATAGAATAGATGGCCATAACTCCTGCCATGTCTATGGTTATTAATCTAGGCTGTATATACTCTCCTTTAAAGGTTTCCTAGACTTTAGCTTTCCATGTATAGCTTCCTAAAATCACTCTATGTAAATTAGCTAGCTTTCCATGTATAGCTTCCTAAAATCACTCTATGTGATTGGCATGTACATATTTAAGTTTCCTTGTATAAACCGGCAGTATTGCCTATTCTAACTAATTATACAAATGTGAATTTTAAGGAGAGTATTTAAAAGAATTTAATTTCTTTTCTTAGGAATGGTTATCAAGAAGTTAATAAACTACTCTCTTTTTTTGTGGAGAAATTGTGGTATTAGTAGCATGTTTAATAATTTTCTGATTTGTGGTTCAAGCCTTGATCCATGAGTAGTTCTCCTTTTTTAAATCACGATACTATGCTCAATGAGTATTTCTATTTGCATATTTGTGTCAGAGGTGCAATAGGCATTGTGTCTCAGGCACTGTTTATATAAGAAATTTATTAATTTGTTGCCCAAGGTGATATACATTCAAAAATGTTAATTTCAAGTTCAAAACTCTGGTAGACAAGAGGACTACTCTTATATATATATATATATATATATATATATATATATATATATATATAATATTTCAGATCCACATTATGATCTTTTCTATTAAATCAATATTTTGTTCTGATGCTTAACCAAATTATTGATCCTTGAAAATTTTGGCTATTTATGCTTTCTATGTTGGTGTTCCAGCTCTGCTTGAAGTTGCAAGAAAGGTTAATTTTAGAGATATCTTAAGCCAAGTCTTTGCATCTGGAAGGTAAAAAAAATTTCTTTTTCTCTCTTTGGGATCTGAACATTTTTATTTATATTAGCTCTTCTTTATTGCACCTTTTGATATGGAATTGTTGTTGTTTTCTAGGCAAAAGTTTGATTAAGGAATTGTGTATCAATTTCTCTTTGGATGAGCCTCTATTGAGCAAATTCATAATATTATTATGTTCTTCTAGAAATCTAAGAGCCTTTCTAAGCATAACTGTCAGAGACCAAGAATGTAAATTCCTTTATTCAAATGTTATCTTTAGTGCAGCTACTCATTTGTTTTAATTCCAGTGAGATTAATTTATGATCTTTCTCTATATGAATTTCTTACATATGATGATCAAAGTTCATTCTCAAGTGGCATTGTGAGATGAACATTGTAATTTGTAACTTCAACCAAAATAAATATATGTAATTTGTATTGAACTTTGCCGTGCATCGCACAGATTAGCGACTAGTAATAGGAAATAGTTTACCTCCAACACACTACGTGGCAAGTAAATAGACCATCCATATGTACTTTTAGTCACATGACATTTTTAATGAGTCATGTGACTTTTTAAAATACATATGTGGATGATCTATTTGCTTGCCACGTAGTGGGTTGAAGGAGGATTCCTCCAAACTAGGTTGGTGGAAAACTATGTCATTCTTTTAACTAAAAAATTCATTAATTTTGTTAATTAAAAAAGAATAACAAAAATATCTTATGGCTCCACAACAAAATTAATGTTAGGGATTTGTAATGTTAGGTATCTGACATTTATTTTGCTAAAGGCTTTTTTTACTGTTTTTCTTTGAGATGCGATGAGCCGATGAGCTAGATTAACAATTTTTTTTTTTTTTTTCAATTTCGTGGGTTGATTTGTAATTTTTTGGGAACAAAGAGAGCAAGTATTTGTCCACCATTAGAACAAATCAACTTCCACTAAATGATAGAATTCGATGATGGATATTACAATAAGATGCTAGTTAATCATCACTATATGAAAATTAAAAGAAAATTGATTCAAATTTGTAATTGAGGAGCACACGTAATCTATGGGACTTAATTACTTACACTAACATGTAAAATTGAGGAAAAGCTCACTTTACCTTGGTGTTTAAATAGAGGTTGATGAGAGAGGGATGCTGTAACAACCATGGCAAATTCCAGACTCATAACCTATAAGGAGTGACTTTCCAGAAAAGCACTTAATGAACTTATTGAAAATTCTGGAAACGAAGCAAAACATAAAAGAAAAGCCGATGTGAATTGCCAATCATACGCAGTGACAGAATCCTTACCTCAGCCAACGCCTCTACTCTCTGACCTCTCAGCCTCTTGAGCTTTTGCAAGATATGGGAAATCGGGGGGAATTTTTATGGGAATTGTTCAATGGTATTTGGGGCCTTTTTTTGCTTAAAAATAAACTAATAGCCCAATGCCCAAACCTTTTTTATATTTAGCCCGACAGCTCAAACAATTTTCATGCTGGTCTGTAGCTATAATAGCCCAAATGATAATATATGCAAGGGAGAGAGAGAGAGAGGCGCACCTGAAACAGAGGGAGAGAAAGAGACATGAAGCAGAGAGAGTGGAGAACGTGTGTGAGAGAAATAATTAAATAGAAGAAGGGGTTAACGGCTGAAGATGAGGGGGCGAGGGAAAGAGAGAGGCGCACCTAAAACAAAGGGAGAGAGACAGATGTGAAGCAGAGAGAGAAACGTGAAACACAGAGAGAGAGAGTGGAGAGAGATATAATAATTAAATAGAAGAAGGATAACTTAGACTTCTGTGGGTCCAGAGATTCTGATGTGGCAGTGTTTGGAAGAGGCAAACACTTTCTCTCTGCTTCGAGTTTTAATTTATACAAGGGAGAAATTGGATTCCTTACTTCACAGCCTGCTCATTATATAATCTCCTACTTCTTTAATTTAGATTTAATGCTCATATCCAATTTTATATGGATTGTGGAGCAATACTTTTTCAATTTTCTGTCTCATTCCATGTATGTCTTACAAACTTTTATGCTGCTCCTATGGCTAGCAAGTATCATAGTAAAAACCTTTTGATGCACTCTTGCAGCTTGGATGAATGGACTGGAAGTCTCTTCAATTGAAGCCGACCTCAGTTGTGCTTCCTTGATTCTATCTGTTGGAATTTCTACTCGGTATGTTTATGCTACCTACAAGAAAACTCCTGTAACAACAAATGAAGCTGAAGCTTGGGAAGCAGCTAAAAAAGCCTGTGGAGGCTTACATTTCCTTGCCATCCAAGAAGACTTAGATTCGGATGATTGTGTTGGATTTTGGCTCTTACTAGACTTGCCACCTCCACCTGTATAATTTACAATTCTTAAATAAAAGAAAAATACCTTGCTTACACAATCTCTCAAATTATATCACTTTACACATCCTCATTGCAGAATGAATGTTGTGAATCTATGTTTTTTCTTTGTTCTATTAATTTGTTCTGTGCCAGGTTTACCATTTGCATTTTCATTTTGGCTTGGACTAAAATATATATGCTGAAATGGAGAAAAGAACATAAAGCGAAATGTAATGTCTTAGATGATTGTGAAAGTGGAGGTCATTTCCCCATTCTTTTCAATGTAATTATTTGCACTCAAGAACCATTAAGCTGATAACTATAGCAGCAGTTGCATTAAAGTTGCTATAGAGCTCAAGCAGCGGTTATAACAATTCTTCTATCTGTTACAATTTGTTTTTTGAAGTATGGCGATGGAGAGCAGTGCAGCTAATAAGTATGGCACTGTTGATTAATGAGCAACTAGTCGCAAACCTGTGTGTTGCACGGAAAACTATTAAACTATTAAAAGTAAAATCTAAAGAAATCATGTCTTCTTTTTCTTCTTTGATTGGATACGTTTTATTTATTTATTATTATTTGTAGTTGGAAATGTTGCTGAAATTCGAAGATTGTTTCAATCATCATGTTAATATATCTTAATAAGAAAATTTTGCAAAAATACATAATATGCTTAGAAACTGTAAATGAAGTTAATAATATACTAATTGTAGTCAATTTGCAACATATCATTTAAATTTTTAAATTGAACAATCATATAATAAAAAAAAAAAATATATAAAATAAAGTACCATCCAAGAGATATTGTAATTATGCTAGTAAATAACCTTAAAAGAGCATGTAATATGATTCTATAATGACTGTGCATAGAAGGACGAACATTGTTGAGAAGAGCAAACTTCTTTGTGAAGCACCAAGCCTGAACAGAAAAGGTAATTGCAAATCCAATTCAATATCAATAGGTAAATTTTATGTAATCAAAATGTGTACAATGATGATAGTCGTTAGAAAACGTCATAGTAAGAAGGAAAAGAGAAAAGTCATGAATAACAATTCATTTGTATTATCATCCAAAGAAGCCAATTGCAATTAAAGGCAGATTAATAAAACTATTATTCAAAAAGTAAACGCATAGGAGCCATACCTGTTTTAATCTTAAGGGCTTGTATGCTTACGTTGGAATATGGAACCAATTAATTGCATGGTCGCCAAGGTTTTAGGAGGATCATTGGCATCCTTACCAAGAAATTTAGTAGATAATGAAACTATTAGTAGAGTAATAAACACATTCCCACCTCCCAAAAAGACTTTAATATGTCTTAACTTACGGTAGTGGTAGTGTTATATGGATAGTAATCTTTCAAAAAATAAATGGAAAACCATATAAAGCTAAGTAATAGTGCCATATACAAATAAAAGAGAAACACCATACCTATTGATCAAAATATTTTCTTTCATCTTCCAACGTATATTGAGAAAGTAGTTAGAAATATAATTAGCATAGATTTAGATGGGATTAAAAGATAATTAGCTATAATTTATGTAGTAAACAATTGGAAAAAATAAATAAATAAATAACAAACCTATTCAGAAAATAATACAAACATATGGGAGGCAAATGACCATATATACAAAAAGCATAAAAAGCTTACCAAGCCTTCAGACATAAACAATTTGAATAAGTAAAATGCAATTATGAAAAAGAAGAAAGAAAAGGGAAAACATGAATAAGAAGGCGGAAAAGTTTGATTCATTGGATTACTTTGTGTGCTTCCTGCAATCTTCAATTGTTGTTGTTGTCATGGTCTGCTTTAGCCATTAAAAGGCCAATTCTCTGGTTTATGAATTAGTTGATTACTGCCATAGTCTCTTTTGTCATCCTTGCACATTCTGTGGCTTATCAATCAACTAAACATGTTGTTGTTGGTGCTGCAAGATCACACAATTTTCCTTTATCCTCCATTCTTTTTTCAGTAAAGTGAATCTCTTGCGATTATCTTAGCCTGTAACTAAATATGCTTTGTACATGGTATAGTTGTCTAAACAACCCACCACTTTCTAATTTGTAAGTTATCGCACATCTCCTCCTAATGATTATCTTGATGTAATCATAAATTGCATTTCTCCCTTTGAATTGACAATCCTTTGGACCTGACTGGAACCTAGTGAAGAGTGGTAGTTTGTATTAGAATTAAGATAAGGAATAGTCATCTTCCAATACATTATGAAAGAAAACAATGAATTTATGTGGTTGTTACTTGTAAGTGGTAGGCGGCTGACTGTGGTTTTAAAGTTTAAAATAGCTGGCCAACCTTCTACAATCTGGAGTGGGAAAAAAAATCTATAGAGATATGGTCTACTATGAACCTTAAAACAAACCTTGTTTCTCTCTCTTATTAGTTCAAATTGAGTTCTGGAGGTCTTGGTACTACCTTGAATGTTGCAAAACCAAAAAAGGGATCAACAGTAGCTATTTTTGGATTGGGGGTTGTTGGCCTAGCTGTGAGTCTCCCCTTTCTTGTAAAACAGGAAGCTCTTTTTGAAATTCTTTGTTGCTTGTGCTAATGAGAAGAATGTTTATTTATTTTTATTTTTTTATAAACATGATTAGGCTGCTGAAGGTGCTAGAATTGCTGGAGCTTCAAGGATTATTGGTGTTGATCAGAATCCTAAGAGGTTCGATGAAGGTATATGTGATGCTTGGTAATATTACAATCTGATGTTTTAGTATGGAATGCTTGAGTTGCTGGGTTTTCATTTATTTATCTTTTATGTTCATTTTCTTTGTTCTTGTCCACAGCCAAGAAATTTGGTGTCACGAAGTTTGTGAACCCAAAAGACCATGACAAGCCTGTTCAGGAGGTTGGTTTCCTTTAAATTGCTGGAAAATTTGCTCCATGAGCAAACATAAACCTTCACTGCATTGCTAACTTTCTTTAACTTCTTTAGGTGCTTGCTGAAATGACCGATGGTGGAGTTGACCGAAGTATCGAGTGTACTGGAAGTATCAATGCCATGATTTCTGCATTCGAATGTGTTCACGATGTAATTTCCCATTAGCTCCTGTTCAAGTAATTCAGTGATTTTATCTATAATCCATTCTTCTAAAATCTGTCATACTGTATATTTATTTGCAGGGATGGGGTGTTGCTGTACTTGTTGGCGTCCCAAACAAAGATGATGTGTTTAAAACCCATCCAATGAATGTCTTCAAAGGAAAAGCTCTTTGTACGATGGATATTCATTACAAAATTGGAATGTTGTAGCTTCCATGTCCAAGGTGAAAATTTACCAATGAGAAAATTTGGATTTGTGCATGAAACATCAGAATCGCTACTTCCTAGGCCAAATTATGTGAATACTGTAAATGTCTTTTTTCTAGTGGCCTACAAGTGTATTCCAAGAACTTTAAAAGGGTCCAACTTAATTTGTCAAGGCTACCATGATTAAATAGACAGAACCATTTCTAGTTTATGGGAAGGTGTTCTGTATTCCAAAAATGGTAGCAATATTAAGAGAAAAAAGCCGCAAAACTAAACAAATCCAATATGAGGTCCAAGCAATAGTAATTTTTTTAATGACCCTTGAAACATAGAAAAAGATGTTATGTTCCAAAGCATCTTTGTCTTAGGCCAAATGCCTTGGTAGGCCAATTTTGCATAAGATCAACCAACGATATCTGATACTTAACAGAAAATACACCACAAACAATATTAAATCAAATGGATATGAAGAAAGAGATAGTGTCTGTTCACTGGTAATTCCATAAATAAGAGAAAGACTTTCGAGGGGATGGAACATTCTGGCCTTAAGCTGGGAGTGGTTCTGTTAAAATCTATGTGCAAATGTTTTTTATTAGAAGGATTTTTAACAAACACATGGGAGGCACATGAACTAAAAACATAAAAAAAATACATACCAAATCTTCAGACAGTCCGACATAAACAATTTGAATAGGTAAAACCAAATTATGAAAAAAGACAAAGAGAAAAAAAAGTAAAACATGAATAAGAATAAATAACATAGCAATTGAAAATTGAAAATTGAAAAAAGAAAAACAAAATAAAACAAACACTGTATCTGCAACCCACCAAAAGAAAATCAAACACAACCATCAAAATTGCACCAAGAAAACCGAAGAAGACGGAAAAGAAAAGAAAAGAAAAAAAACTCACCTCAAAAGAGACTTTTCAATTCTGCTTGTAGTGTGCCCACTTCTGCGGAGGTTTAGAGAGAGCAAATGGAAATCTATATAAATAAAATAAAATCAGTTGGGGAAATGAGTGGTGGTGAGGAAGGGGAATGGATGTAGAAGAGCATTAGTTTCTTACGTTATAAATGGCATAAATGTAACAGCTAACCAAAAAAAGAAAAAAAACAGAGTTGGAATTTGGAGAGTCAGCAAGGACTGTTACAGCACAACATGCCTTGTGCTTCCGTTTGGACAAAACCAAATCTGGAGAATGTGGAGATTTGAATGGAGAGAAAAAGAAGACTAACGTTTGAATGGAGAGAGTGTCATTAGTAAGCATTTAAACCAAAAGTAAATAGGGGTAAATGAGTGGAGGGGAACAATGAAGTAACAAAAATTAATTGGGCTACATGTATGAGAGAGGGTTTGACATGTGAGGGAATAAAGCTGTGAGGGAGAAGCAAATCTGATGTGGCAATATTTAGAAAGGCTAAAAAACAATCTCTCAGCTTCACCTATTAGTTTATATTATAGATTGAATCCGGAGAGGGAAAAAATGGTACAAAATATGGCTCTAATAATTAAAGGATTTTTTATTGCACACTTATGACTATAATAGGCATTAGTTTAAGATAAATTAATAGCTTAGCCTAATAGGACTAAATTTCTGATATCAAATGAAAAAAAAAAAAAAAAAATCATGATGAATCAAATCAATAGCTCAAAATTCTCAAGGTAATAATATCAAATAAAATGATCAAATTCAAATTTGGTATTCTAAGAATAAAAAGTTCGTGTTTGTTCAAATACGGGCCAAAATTTGATGCCTCATTCACTCAGATTTCATTTTGAAAGTTCACTAAAGATGAGTTTCACTGTCGGCCACATTTTCCTTTTTATTAATTTGTTTGTGCAGGAACCAAGGGGGCCAACCTTTTGACATGGTCTTCACTAGAATCATTGTATATTGGTATGGCTGAATTTCCAGCCAAAAGAGGAGAAAAATGCGTGCATTGTTCCCAAAAAAAGAAAAAAAGAAAAAGACTGGTAAGAGACTAATACTTTGATATAGTATATACTGATATACATGCATTATTACCTTGGCTTTAGCTTCAATGATGCAAGGGGTGAAAGAATAAGAGAAATAGAGAATATAGAGAGAGTTTGAGAGATATTTTCTGTATATTATTTTCACTGACTTCAACTGTGTACATGTATGTATATATAATTACATTGAGTAGCTGTATCTTGTAGTAACAGATTAACTAGAATCCCAAATAAGGTGGGATTAGTTTTAGTCAAATAGCACGTGGGTTTTATAATCCACACGTGAGGAGTCAACATGAGCATGTGAGATTAAGGCAGAGAGTTACAGAACTCTCTAGAGCCTTATCTCTTTAGAACCCGTGGAAGCCACTGGAAGCCCATGGATTCTAACAAGGGGAACACATTTGTCCACACGGTTTTCTTTCGGTGCAGAAGGGGTCCAACACTCACATGGTGCTTCTTGTTACTTCTTTCCTATGCATGAGCATGATTGTTCTATGAAAATATAAAGGAAAACCCGATGCTGACATTCTTCCACTATAAAACTCGGTCCTCCTTCATCACAGCACCATTACCTTCATCATTGGAGCACTTCAAGCTTACCCTCTAGCTTTCCTCTTGCTCTTTTAGAGTTCCTTTCCCACGTTACCAAGAAATGGCTGAAGGAATGCTCCTTGCCATTGCACAAAAGATCATTGAAGATTTGGGCTCTTGGGCTTTCCAAGAGGTTGGATCGCTTTGGGATGTCGAAGCTGAACTTGAAAACATCAAAAACACTCTTTCCACTATTCAAGCTGTACTTCAGGATGCAGCGGAGCAGCAGAGTCATAACCATCAAGTCAGGGACTGGCTTGAAAAGCTCAAGGACGCAGTTTATGAAGCAGATGACTTGTTGAGTGAGTTCTTGACTGAAGCTTTACGGCGAGGAGGGACAAGTGAGAATATTGCAAAGAAGGTACGCGGTTTCTTTTCAAGTTCAAACCCACTTGTTTTTCGTTATGATATGAGTCGTAAAATAATAGCGATGAGGCAGAAACTAAATGCAATAGCGGAAGATAGGAAAAAGTTTCACTTGAAAGAATGCCATGTAGAGCCACAAGTGAGTATGGATAGGGAAGAGACTCACTCATTTGTACCTAATGAAAATGTTTTGGGGAGAGAAGATGATAAAAAGGCCATCATAAAGCTATTATTGGATCCTAATGTGGAAGAGAATGTGTCAGTCGTTCCCATTGTGGGGATAGGGGGGTTAGGAAAGACCACACTTGCTCAATACGTATACAATGATGATATCGTCAAGAAGCATTTTGAGCTAAAAATGTGGGTGTGTGTCTCTGATCCCTTTGAAGTGAAAGTAGTTATTGAAAAAATAATAGCATCTGCTACTAGTAATAAACCAAATGGCCTTCACATGGATGAATTGCAAAAGCAACTACGTAAAGAAATTGATGGGAAGAAATACTTGCTTGTGTTGGATGATGTGTGGAATCAAAATTATAACAAATGGGATAACTTGAAAAGCCTTTTAATGGGTGGTGCAAAGGGAAGTAAGATTATAATAACTACGCGTGCCAAATTGGTTGCAGAGACTACAAGTCCCGTTTCAATATACACTCTTAAAGGTCTGTCTGAAGACCAATCTTGGTCTTTATTTGAGCAAATAGCATTTAGAAAAAGACAAGAGACCAACAATCCTAAACTAGTAGAAATTGGAAGGGAGATTTTGGGCAAATGTCAAGGAGTACCTCTCGCCATAAAGTCTATAGGAAGTGTATTATGCTTGGAGAAAACAGAGCGTAAATGGTCATATGTGAAGGACAGTGTAGTAGCAAATGTACTTCAATCAGGGGACAATATTTTTTCAATTCTAAAGTTAAGTTATGACCATCTTCCATCACATTTAAGGAGTTGTTTTGCTTATTGCTCTTTGTTTCCCAAAGATTATGAGATGTATAAGGAAACATTGATACAACTATGGATAGCGCAGGGATTTATTCAATCTTCCAACAACAAAAATTTAGAGGATGTTGCCGATGAGTACTTCAATGATCTACTTTGGAGATCCCTCATTGAAGAAGTACCAATGGCATTTGGAATCTTAACATATAAGATGCATGATCTGGTCCATGATCTTGCGCAATCAGTTGCATGGACGGAGTGCACACGACTAGATTCATATGGCAAAAATATTAATGAAAAAATTCAACATGTATCATGTTCAACATTGACCCATCTTTTATACTTCAAATTTATGTTCAAAAAAAATAATTTCGAATTGAGTATATTGACCTGAATATCTTTTATTGAGACTTCAAATTTATTGGGAGGGGGGAAAGGAATAGGTTAAAGAATATTCTCTCCTTTCCCTTGTTTGGAAGTTTAAGTAGGAGGGAATGGAAAAAAAATACTTGTTTGGGAGTTTAAGTGAAGGGAATGGAATGGAACACTCATTCCCCCCTATTTCATTTCTTCAAAATTGGGAGGAATAGGAAGGAATGGATTTAGGTTTTGAATTTTTCACCAAAAGTCCCAAAATGTCCTTAGTATGTTTACCATGATGTATGATCCAATGAATTTGAATTTCCAATGAGTCAACATTGAATTTATTGGTTTCTTTCTTATTTTGACTTTCAGATCATATATGGTGTGGTAATTCTTGTATTATTCTATAAATTAATCCTACATTTTATAAAAATAAAGGGTATTATAGTAATGTTGTTATAAAATGCATTCCATTCCTTCATTTCCCAAACAGTTACTTACATTCCATTCCATTCCATTCCTCTATTTTTGGTTTTATTCCATTCCATTCCATTCTATTCCATTCCATTCATTAAATTAATTCCATTCCATTCTATTCCCTTATAATTTATTCATTCCATTCCATTCCATTCCCCTCTAAACTCCCAAACGAAGCCTAAGAGTACTGCCAAATTCTATAGGGGAGTTAACACTTCTAAAGTATCTTGATCTTTCTTATAACAATAATCTTATCACTCTTCCTGATTGTATTACTCGACTGAGAAATTTGCAAACACTTAAACTCAGTTTTTGTGGAAATCTGAAGGAATTACCCAGAGACATTAGAGAATTGGTCAACCTCAGGCATCTTTATAATACTGGTTGTAATAAGTTGAGTCATATGCCTCGTGGGTTAGGGCAATTGACTTGTCTTCAGACATTACCATTATTCATTGTGAGCAATGACCCTCCTTCTATCTCCAACCACGTTGGTGGATTAGGCGAATTGAATCGGCTAAACAACTTGAGAGGAACACTAGAGATCAGACATTTGGTGCGACTAGAAGATGGTAACTCAGAATCCAAGGCTGCGAATTTAAGGGAAAAACAACATCTTGAATGCCTAATATTAAGATTGGGATCGGGAAAGTAATCTGAATGCCAATGATAATGATGAGATGTTATTAGAAGGCCTCCAACCACACCAAAATCTCAGAGAGTTGTCTGTGAATTCTTATTGGGGTGTGAGATTTTCAAGTTGGCTTTTATTTCTCACAGATCTTACTGATTTAAATTTATATGGATGTAAGAGATGTCGAGATCTACCACCGTTGTCTCAACTCCCCTCTCTGAAAGGTCTATCTATTTACTCGATGGATGATCTGGAGTATATATCAGAAAAGGATATAAATGAGGAGGTCCCTGTTTCATCCACACCATTCTTCCCATCGCTAAACTCACTCCAAATTCAGGTTTGCCCTAATCTGAAGGGATGGTGGAGGAGCGCATCAACGCCACATCATCAACAACATCAGTCACTTCCTTCATTTCCTCGTCTTTCTTCTTTATATATTATTTATTGCCCAAATCTCACTTCCATGCCTCTTTTTCCGAATCTCCAAGAAAAGCTAAATCTGAATAAGTCCAGTGTGAAGCCTTTGCAACAGACAATGGTAATGGCTTCTTCAGTTCCCTCTTCCTCGTCCTCTCCCTCTCCTCTCTCTAAATTAAAGGATATGACTTTGTGGGATATAGAGGATGATGGAGGGTCTCTGCCAGATGGGTGGTGCTGCAAATCTAAATTCTCTCAAGAGTTTAGTGATTCTTAATTACCCTAGACTAACATCTATGTCTGGAGACATGCGATATCTGACCTCCCTTGAGAAACTGCATATAAGCGGTTGCGATGAGTTCGATCCATTTCTCAGATTTTTACGGTACCTGAGAATTCAAGACTGCCTCAATTTGACAACTTTCCCAGAGCGGATCAGCGAGCTTACCTCACTTCAACGGCTTGAAATTATCAGATGCCCAAATCTCACATCACTGCCTGATGGGATGCATGGTCTCACTTCTTTACAAAGTCTTGAAATTATCAGATGCCCAAATCTCACATCACTGCCAGATGGGATGCATGGTCTCAGTTCTTTACAAACGCTGAGAATTGCAGGTTGTCCCCAACTTAGAGAAAAAGTGCGAAAAGGGAATCGGTGAGGATTGGCCAAAGATCGCACACGTCCTTTATTATTCCAATATTCTGTTTCCGCATGATATGTATTAACATCTTGCTGCAGTGCCAATGTGCTCCCCTTTCTAAGGTACATTCTCTAATCCTAGTCCTCCGAAGGCTATCAAAAACCGTTCTTTATTTATTTATATTTTTCATTTTGATATTATAGAAAATGAATGTGTGATTTCATATTCAGAATATTTTACAGTTTACCAAAGCAAACAAAAGGGTTTAAGAACCAGTCTTTTGCAGCAGACATCCACTTCTTCATCAACAACATTATCACTCTCTGCCCCAAGAACGCCTCTTGCAGCAACCTCTGTTGCGTCTTTTGCAACTGCCATATTGATGAGCTCGATAGCTCCTTTGCTTGGTACCCATTCTATCTTATCAAATTTCTATTTTGTTACTGACAATATGAAAGGGAAAAAAAGTAAAATTTTTGGAATTCTAATCTATATGTTTTGTTGATTTTCAAATAAGTAAATAAAGAAACTTTTAAGGCAGGCAAGTAATAAATTATCTTTCTTCTAATATAGGAACAGTATACTCAACCTCAGTATATAATTGTATTGGATTGGACTCACTTTAGTGAAGAAGATTCAGAGGTTTTCTAATAATGAAAAACCCACAACTTGTAGATTTTGTTGTCAAGTTTTAAGTGATTTATCAGCAACCAAACTATTGAAAATAGTTTCAAAGTTCTGCTTTGTTTTTGTTTTTAAAGTAAATGCTTCTGTGTTCTGTTAACAGTTATAATGGGATTAAGCATCTAGCAAATGCGGATTATCCGAAGAATTTTCTATGGAAATATATTTTGGTGACGGGATGTATCTCTTGGATACTTTTAGGATTTCGGAAGCTGATGCAGGTGAGGTACTTTCTTACAGTCATCTATAATAAAAACTTATTGAATATTTTGGAATAGTGTCTCCGTGGGATTTCTGATTTGTGGCGTTCAACGCTATGGTGGTCAAGTTAACCAATCATGTGTATACACCAAGGGTGTTTGACCTGAATGAAACTAATGCTACTAACATGTAGGTTTTTTTTTTTTTAAATGAATTATCATGTTGAATATGATTTTGGATAGGATAGAACGGCGGAAAAGAATATATGTGGCCAATCCCAATTTCTAGTTCTAGTTGAGGAAAAAATGTTTGTTTATGTTAAAAAAGAAAGAAAGCTAATTGGTTAAAGGCTGCAACTTTGATATGTACACTATTATTATGCCATAACAAGTATTTATCAAAAAAAAAAAAAATTATGCCATAACAAGTACCACGGCTTAAGCTTCAATAATGCAGGGGCACACTTGCAGTCCAACATGGTTTTCTTTTGGTGCTAAGGTGCCCTAAGGCCTCATATTCACATAGAGTTTAGTCTACTTTTAATGCTAGTTGGGGGAAAAAAGCTTACAGCTTCCTTCTTTTGAACTTAGTGACTTTATCTGTTCTTGCTATCTCTTTTTGTTTTGGTTATTTAGATGTGGCTGATAAAATACAAAAGCCTTGTAATCAGATTCTTGACATTAGATTTGATTTATTTTTGGAGAGATACTTATAAATTACAAAAGCTGTATGACTAGATTCTTGATGACTTACAGTTGCTTTTGCTTTGCATGATTATCCTCAAATTCCTTGCGACAAAAAATTTCACTACACAATGAGAAAACCTTAATATCTGCATGCATATTATTTATTTGAATGAAACCTATAAAATATATCAATGCTTCATTTCAGTCAATCTTCTTGAATAGGTAATTTCACTACACAGTTAATGAGAAAACCTTAAAATCTGCATGCATATTATTCATTTGAATGAAATATATCAGTGCTTCTAAGACTGTGAGAATAGCTCCTAATGTGGGTTTTTGTCCTATCTAAACCAGGCCACCAATATCATCTCTTAAGACTGATGTCACTGCCTCAACAATTTGAGAAGAGCTTGTGTTTTTTTGTGCAGTAGAGTGGCGAACAAAGGTAAGGGTGGATACTTATTAAATAACCACATTAACTTTTGGTTTCTTTTAAGGTGATTTCTTCAACATAGTATGCAACTTGTCTCATGATTACCTTTAGTTTTTTTGATAAGTGTGACTACCATTTCTATCCAGGCATGCAGCACACATTTTGGTCATATGTTGGAGTAGATGATGCAACCAGTTGCTTTGACTTATTGGCCTGTAGGAATTTTTATTAGCTACCGCCTACCAATGATCTTGTATTTCCCTGTTATACAAGAAATAAGGATTACCACAGAGAGAAAGCATAACACTGAAACAGGGTTGGAACATCTAAAATCTTGGACAGAGGGTGATTAAGATTACAAAATTATCTATGTTGCTGATTTTTCTCCTACTACGGGTGTCATCTACAACAATTGCACTCACATGGTACTTAGTGTGCTTTTGAGGCAAGTTGAGACAAGTTGAATCATACAGATGCTTCACTCTGTATGCAGGAGCTGTGAATACCAAAACAGACAAGAGTTTAATAGTGCACGTGCCTTCTAACTAAGCCAGTGATAAGAATAATGCAGCTTGCAAAAAGTAAAGTGGTGCTTATGTCATTCTCTTCTTTATTATATCTTGCCTCATAGAGTAGCTTAGAAAGTCCATTTGTTTTGATTTTTTAAGATTTGATTGCGAGCTGGTAGAAATAATGTTATTTTCCTTTCTTTTCCTTTATTAATTTAATTCTCAAAGCTGGTAGATGGTGTCTGATAGTTATGTTATTTTCCTTTCTTTTCCTTTATTAATTTAATCTCAAACCTTTTCTCGATAGGTTGGAATGGATGATGGTGTCAGCAAATACATTACTAATTAGTTTCAGTTATAGCTTAATTTCAGGGTGACTGAATCTTGGTAGGAGCATCAGCTTTATGTTCATGTCAATATTGTGCATATTTTAGCTCATCGTAGTTGTTTTGCTAGTAAAACAAGTTTGTGAGGAATTTTATTTGTTATGATTTTCAAATTGTAAATTTTTCACATATGTACATGACAATACTTGAGAAGTTCCCCTTTGAAAGTTACAAGAACTATCATGAGAAATATTTTACCTGGACAAAACTTGTCTATTAAAATAGAGTTGAGTCCTAATATTTTTCGCATTCTCTTTTTCAAAAGTCCAAATATGAACCACATAGCTTGGTGAGAAAGCCATCAGTTCATGCACTAACAGCCTGAGTGGCTGGTACAACTTACTAATAAGAATTAGTGATTGTCAATTTCATGATTCATAATAGACTGACTAGCTGTTGCCTTGCTGCAGGGAAAAAAATGTGACTTTCCCCATCAGACGGCTCTTAAGACTTCCATGATAAAGGTTTGTTTCTTCAGCGCTCTTACGATCTATATGCATGCAAGCTTTCATCTTTGAAGTAGCCTTACATTCTCGGAGTTACATAGTAAAATACCATAAAGTTATAATCTAGCGATGGAAAATTTGACTATATGAAATCTATGGAATAACATATGAATCCTGCATCTTCTGATCTCAAGCATAGTAATTTACGACTTGTCAAAAATCTTCCAATTTAATCCAATATCCAATATAACAGTAGCAAAGGAATGGAGGAAAAAATGATCATTTTTCTAACAATTTGGGTCCCGAAGAAAAAATTATCATCAATGTCCAGATGCTAATTAGACCTTTTTTCCTGCGTGATCTTCTTATTAATTTTCCAATTATGTCAAATTTTGCTGGTAGTGGAGCTCATTGTCTCGGTGATCTTGGATGTGAGGACAAGTCCCCGCAGTTCCATTCCATTTAACATCTTACTATCGTGAATGCCTTCAATGCAGAAATCTTCTTTTAAAGGTGAGGCCCATTATCAATTCTAATGAATGAAGTTCTTAGTTTTCTACTTGAACTCTTGCGTTGATAATTGTTCATCTCAGATACTCGTGGAATATTACTAGTAGAAACAATTTTTTTATACAAGTGAACATAAAAGCTCTCTACCAACAATACTCTCTAGAAGCAGTTTTTCAGAAGCCAAGAGATGAAGAGAAAATACATCTTTTGGGTTCAAATAGAAGTTAGTGACATAATTATATATTTCCTCCCAAAATTTAATATCAGTCTCAACTGGTTAACAAATGGATTAAAGAAAAGCCCAAGTCTTTTCCCCCAATGGGATATTCCATTGATCAGACTACATGTGTTTTATGTCTTTAGTTCTTTGACTTGCAGTTGCACTGGATTTTATTAGTCCTCCTTGGTGGATAGCTTTAACTGTTTTTTTGATATGTAGAGTTCCTTAAACAATTTCTTTAGCTTTAAAATTCTTGATTGATTGATATAAGCTTACACGTAATGTTTCTAGATTTTAATGATAGAGCAGTTGTACTCTGGAACTTTGGTTGCTTTCTTAAAATTCTAAGAATGACATCTTGGTAATTGAAAACATGCACTCACTAGTTTTAGGGAATGCAAGCTTTGGAATTGGGTATAAGTGATGTGTTCTTGCTCATATGGTTTTTAAAATTTATCTTGAGAAAATTTCATTTGAAGTGTTTGTGTCTAGTTCAACTCATTTGAATTATTGT
>OU015761.1:71724444-71806661 GCA_907173295.1 Fagus sylvatica
AAGTTAGTGACCCAATGGATTTTGGGCTTACAACTTCACTCACATTTGTGCAAGATGGAAGTGTCGCTATTTGATCCTAGGCTCATTGTTTTTTTTTATTTTTGCATTTTCAGTTTATTTCGCAATTTACGTTAATGAGTATTTATAATATCATGGCAAAATCATATGTTTTAGATACATATGTTTATGTGTTCTGTTGTAAAGAAACTCTAAGATTTATTTTGGGACAATTGGGATGGAAAAAAATCAAGAAATTTTTTTTTTTTTTTTAGTTACGATAGCATTTAAACCTATAGTGTTCACTCATGATGATTGCTCTTTGAACCCAAGTCTCTTGCTCGATAGAAAGAGACTTTACCAGTTGAGTTAACTAAAACCCACCAAGAAAATTTTAATAGTGACGTATAGGACGATCAAAAATGGTGTCTTTTTTATTGATTGCACTTTCCATTTTTTGCATAGTTTTACATGGTTGTTTTTGTGTACTTAGTGTAATACATTCAATGAAATTTAAGTAATAAATGGTTTTCGGTTGTACGGGCAAATCTAGACATTATCTACACTTTTCTTTCTTCTACTTTTTTATCATTATTATTATTCCCATTTTTGCTAAGATGCTTTGTTAGAAACCAATTCAATTTTAAGATGAATAATAAAGAATTAATGTGCTTGGTAATTAAAAAAAAAAAATCAAGTCATGAAAATTGTAATAGATCATTGTATTAGGGTACATATAAGAAGGAACTTAATCCGGGTGTACATCAAACATTCCATTAGGCTAATAGAATTGCACTGGGGTACACATAATAAGCCACACCTTGTAAATATTGAATCTATATATTTAGATCACACATATAGAAGAACAAGGGACATCAGAGATAATATTGTTGAAGTGCTCCATGGATTAGCTAAGGCAGATGCATTGCTTTTGTGGTGGGAAGTATGGTTTTTGTGATGATGGGAAGTATGGAAAAACCAAAACCTCGGAAAAAATCCCGTTCTTACATAGCTGCCACCGGTCACAAGGCCGCCACCACTTCTACCTCCACCTCTACCACCTTTGGCAGCTGCCGAAGTAAGCAGGAAGATCATAACCATGAGCATGATGGCCAGTTTCATATTGTTGCCAGCCAAGTAAGCCTTCATCTTTTCCAACTACACACCAACAAATATTCACAGGGGATAAAAATCACAACCAAGGGAAAGAAGGGAGAAGGTTATAGAAAATGCATGCTTTATGTGTAAATTTATAGGCGAACAAAATTTGTTACTTGTAATTAGGGCTTTTGGTTGCAAACTAATTAATTAGAAGCATAATTTAATAACCAAGTTTGTTAGCAATAGATGTTGTTAATTGTTTGGAGCTGTTATTAGTCTATCTATATTTATCTATATACCATTCTATATCTAATTATATTTTATAAAAATTGGATCCCTACAATTGAAGGATGCATACAATGGTAACATGTCTTATTTTATCAAAACATAGTAGAATGACACATTTCAAATTCATTCAATATACATATAAAATATTTCTATTTAATATACCGTTGTGTTTGTCCATTTTTTTTTATATCTTATTTGATTTTTTGCTTTGGTTTTGTTATGTGTTTTTTTTCCATGAAAATTTTGATTTTCTAAGAAAATGCGAAAGGGCCATCGTTGTCAATGGAAATGGACGAAAAGACTTGAATCAAAACGGCATATAACGATAGGGATAAAAATTCGATTTTTTATAAGGAGGTAAAATCAAAGTAACCCCATACTTAAGTAGTGTAATTATTTAGTTTCTCTTTACTTTTTCCTTATAAGGAGTATCGGCTCAATGGTGCTCATGAGCTTGGAGTGCCAGAGATTCCGATCATTCTCAAGGAGTATAAGCTCCATGTGACCACAACCTAACCACCAGAATTATCCATTGACCAAACCGTTGATAAAACATCTACTCACTGGATTCATGAACTCCAACAACACTGCCCAACACCCAAGCCCTCACTTCGCCACAAACACTACCCAATAATGGAAATTTTTATTTTTTTTTACTGTTTATTACAATGGGTTCAGCCTAACCGCGTACAAAGAAAAGCCTTGAATATGCTATATCTCTACTATAGAAACTATAGATTGACTTTCTTACAATATTGTGTATAATGATATCCTATTTATACATGAAAAGAAGAGACAAAATTTCACTCTTAAGTAACGTGAGACTCTAACATAAACTCATATTTATACAAAAAAAAGTAGTAGAACAATTTCTTCATCTAAGTAATATGAGACTTAAACTACTACAACAACAATAATCAAGGCTTAGTTCCAAAAACATTTGGGATCGACTATGGATCCTTCCAAAAAAATTTGAGTTATGAGACTTTTTTAGAGAGAGATGAAATGAGAACCTACTTGACTGAAGTGAAGGGACCATCAAGGGTGGTGTCTAGTGGTCAATGCGCCACTTGGAAATAATTCTCACACCACCACGCATTGCCCACTAGTGCCTTTATGGGACTGGGATAACAATAATGGCTTACCAAATCCCTTACTTGCAAGCCCGAACCCAAATGGTAAGATACTATTATGGCCACACCCAAATAATAAAGCCACTCGGTCGCCCCCTCAAACCTTTTCTATTTCCATGGGAAGGAAAGACCACATTAGCATTCCCAATGGAATAGCCAAATCACTATTATAGGTATAATATTGCTAATATACCCCAAAAAGTGCTCCGAATGGATGAGCTAGACATTAGGCAAAATAAAAATATGCTACAATGACAAGGCATTTATGCCTATAGTACTGTTCATTAGGCAAAAGATTTTTTTATTATTTTCTTTAGTGAAACCCTCACTCTTTGTCTCTGTTTTCCTCTTTTCTTATTTTCCTCTTTTCCTCTATGGCTCAATGCTAGTCAGTCATTCATGAAAAAATTAAAATTTTATCAAATGAGACATTAAAAAAATATTTAATAAAATAGTTTTTTAATGATTATATATATATGACTTTTAGAGGAAATAATAAAAAATGAATGAAGAATGAATATTTAAATGAAATAGAGTTGAGAATAGAGAATTATGAGTGTTTTGAAAAGTGGTTAGCTAAAATTGAAAAAGTAGGGTCTTAAGCCAAAATTAGGCTTAAATTTTAGAGAACCCATTGGAAATGTACTAGAAACAAATATAAGTTAAAGAGTTAAAATGAAAATTTTGAAACTGTTAAAAAAAATAAAAAAATAAAAAAAAGGGTGAAATTTAGAGGTTGTAATTAATAATTGGACAAGATTTGGCTACAAACCAGTTTGTAGCTCGTTTGCTACAACTCACTATGTAGCAGCTTATAAAACTATCCACATGTATTATTTAAAGAAGTCACATGACTCATTAAATAGGTCATGTGACTGAAGTACATGTAGATAGTCTTATTAATTGACACGTAGTGAGTATAGTAAACTAGCTACAAACTGATTTGTAACCAAAATATATACTTAATAATTTTAACATTTTCTACTTTTTTATACTATTGTTGGCCAGCCTAATACTCAAAAATTATCAACGTGTTAAACTTATGCTAGCCCATACGTCACGGTCTTCAAAAACAAAAAGCTGTTGTAGAAATGAGATAAAATCCACTGGTAAAACATAGAACAGCGTCTTGTCCAATTGTACTTGATTGAGAGTGCATAGAAAACAAACACAGGTGGGTTCTAGTTAGCTCAACTGATAAAGTCTCTTGTCGTCGAGTAAGAGACTTGGGTTCAAATCCCGCCTACACCAAAAACCGATTGATATCTTGAGTTAATGATAAGAGCAATCATAATGAGCGGACGCCATAGGTTTAATTGCTATCATAACTATCAAAATCTTTCAAAAAAAAAAAGAAAACAAACACATAATTAACAAAACAAAAGAAAAAAGTCAATCTCAATCTAATCCACCCATAGAAAAACAAGCATCACAAAAATTTCATTCTTCCAAACCGGTCTATTCAAATCCGAAACCAAACTCAAATAAAAACCCACCAAATCTTAAGAGAGATCCAATCTTTTAGAAATCCATAGAGCCCAATGATCAAATGGGATTGCTTCGGTCATTTCTTCTTTGGGCCGCATCTATGTTGTCAAGTTGGCTTGTTTGCTCATTGTTTCATATCTTATTAGTTGGGTGTGCTTAGTGCATTTCAAGCCCATATCCATCGGAATGCGGTATATTATTGGTCTTGGGAAGTTTGCTCCAAGCTGTTAACAAGGATTTAGTGTGATTGCAGCATGGTTTTCTGTGCTAAGGGATTGCCAGTGACGGAGCCATTAGTGGGCTCCTAACATTTTTTTATTTTTTCAAATTTTACACCTATAATTTGTTGACAAAAAATTAAAAAATAGCCCAGCCTAAAATTTCAATACAAACTCATTCAAAATTTCAGCCCAGTCCATGCCAATCACAAACACAAACCCAAACCCAAACCCAAACCCATTCAGAATTCCTACATTTACCTCTATGCTCTTTCTCAACCCACTCCAGTGACTGGTCTCGACGGCTGCTTCTTCTTCTTCTTCTTTACGGGGCTGCTGTTGCTTCTTCTTCTCCTCTTCTTCTTTACAAGACAACATAGCTGCTGCTTTTTCTTTTTCTTTTTTGGGTTTGTCAGCCAACTACCCCTCCTACTCCACTCCTTTTCATTATTCACTTTTCACTCTTTTCATTTTAATTTTTATGCTTTTTTTCTTAATTGATTAGGCAAATTTCCGAAATGTATTTTGTTCTATAATTTATTTTTATTATTATTTGTAATTTTAACATTTCTTACATTAAAAAATGATATGATATTAACATCATAATTAGGTATTTTTGGGTCATTTTCATCTGAAACAACAATTTTAGAACATTATTATTCAAACCTTCATTTCATAGGAACAACTTTTTGTCACAGGTTTCACAAAAATAAAAATAAAAAAATAAAAAAAACTTAATTGTTATTTTAAAAGTTGTGTTTTCAAAAAGCACAATTTAAAATCACTGTTTTTTTAAAATGCACCTTTTAAAATAGTTATTTTTTATTTAATAAAATATGCATAGAAGAGTAATGTTCATTATATCCCCATGTAGGTGTACATTTTTTTTAATAAAAAAAATTATCTAGTACAGTTAAGATTTACTTAATACTTTTAATCCACCCCAAAATAATTTCCTGGCTCTGGCCCCAAGGATTGCCCTTATAAGTTGCCTGGATTAACCTACTTCAAGGGTGTTGTGAGGGCATGTGTGAAGGCTTGAGCGTCATTGTGTAGTTACAATATGCTATGGTTTCTTCTTCTTCCTTTTTTAATAATTCAATGAGATTAAATTCTGTAACACTCATATTTACACCCTTTAATATCAATGTGCCACAATTGAGGGAGTCGTTAGCAACAGCGAAGACATATTGTTGGTAGCCAGGAGACTCTCTCAAACTTAACGTTTGCATGAACTTTTAACAAAATCAAACAGAGATTCGAGTTTTTTTTTTTTTTGGATGTCCTCTCTCCCTGGGAGTTATACAAAGAGAAACATATTGGATTTTGAATGAATTTTTGTTGGTTGGGAAAATATTATTTGGGGAGCTGTTTCAAACTTTTGGAGTGGAGAGTGGGGGATTTAATCGATTGGATAAAAGACTTTGGAATTATGGGACGTTTTGGTGCACATCTAGGACCATGAACTGGTGGGGAATGGAGCTTGGAATAGAGAGAAAGGTTGAAGATCTGGCCTAGACCATCACCAGATTGGCTCCAATGTATTTTTCCTGATTCCGACGACATCTTTGGTCGCTCAGTAGTGTGAATTTGTGTTTTAATTTTATGATTATATTAGTGTAAATATGATATTAATATTGTGTGGTGGTCTGCATTGGTACCAATGTTTCAATTTGTTAAAAATTTGATATGACATAATGAGATTGGAGGGGTATTTACACAAGTTCGTTATTAAATTTAATCTCTTTAGCAATAGGTTTAGAAGATTTGAATCATAATTCTTTTCATAAAAGACAACAAATAATATTTGAACAACACGACTCTTGACATGCTTCAGAGCTTAAAAGTTTTGTCCAGTGGTGCACTTCCTATTCCCCACCCAATTGGGTGTGGGTTCGATCCCCCTCTCATCTCATATATAGTGTGTGTGTAGCTTAAAAAAAGAATTTCCATTTTTTTTCTTTATCTTTTTTCGTTTTTGGGTTTTTTGCAATTTTCATATTTCAACTATTAGTGAAACAGGCGATCTTGAAATGGATCTTTTAATTATTTAAATTTTGTTTCTGTTCTTTTCCTTTTTGGGAAATTAAGGTTAATAAAATTTTGAGGGTTAATAGGGATACATTAGAATTTTTTTTTTAAATAGAGCATTTATAATTTGTTCAAAGTGATTCTGATTTCCAAAGGTTATGAATGCAAGGCTATTTTCTAGGAATCTCTAACACATGGCTGGGAGTTCTGATAGTAATTTCTGTGAAGGCATAGTGTGGACCAAAAACACATTGGATTAAATGGACAAAAATGAAAGGCAAAATTTGAATAGCCATATCTTTCTTCTTCTTTTTTCCTCAAAAAAAAAAATCTATTTTTTTATTATTGTAATTTAATCTAACTAGAAATTTGAGCCAATATTTATGTTTTTATTATAAATGATGACAAATTTTTCATTTGTAAATTATTAATAATATTTTTCACATAGTAAGAAAAGCAAGCAAAGCCTCTCGAGGGGTATGAGCATAAACTGCTTAGCTCATCAAAGGTGATCATGTCCCTTAATTACCTAATATCTGGTTATGGCAGATGTGATTAGTTATTGTTACCGGTAACTCAGTAAGTTGTATTGCCTAAAGACAAGTCCAAAGGATTGTTCTTTAAAAAAGATTCCTACGTTATCACAAATAATATATATATATATATAGGAAATAACAATAATTAGGATTTTTTTATTTGTAGGGGTGACAAGCCCACATCTCTGATCACAATTTATATTGTTACTTTCTATGCTAGTGTCACTAATTGAGTCTGTCACTACCGAGCAACTCCGGTATCTTTCATTTACTTTTAGACACAATTTTTATGGTACTTCAATAATTTTCAACCATCATATATCTAATTTTGCTAGACATTAATGTTATATTGGATTTTCATTTGGTGAATAAATTTTATTTTACTCTTCCCCTTATATACTTAAGGGAGTGTACGTGAGTGTATGTAGTCTAATGCATATTAGGAAGGAAATGAATGCTCTTCTCTCCCATTCATGATTTCTATACGTCATCTTCATTTGATATGATTATTGCATTTTTTTTTTTTTTTTTTAGTTGGTTTAATTTATGTGAGAGGGAGACTACGCAACTATACTATAATGTAAAATCAAAACTTTTTTTACTTTTGGTTGACCTCATAATATTGCAACACATAAGTTGCTCTCACAATTTTACACCTCATTATTTTAATATATATTTTTTAATTGAATTTAAATTTTATTCTATAATTAAACATCTCATTAGAATCTTGACACATTATATTTTCTTTAATAGAAATAATATATTGTTCCATATATATAAACACAATCATAATAAATACCTAATACTATAATATATTTTATATATAAACACAATAATATTAAATGTTTTTTAATAATTATCAATTTTCATATTTAAACAAAATATAAATAGACAGAAAAAATCATATTTAAACCAATAAATCTTTAGATTTCATTTTAAGCAATTTTTTCGTGCATTGCACAGGTTTGCAACTAGTTTATTTGTAATCCGAGACTACTAAATAATTTTCCCTTTTTTTATTCCTTGAATCATTACTTATTGTCTTTGGGAGGAGTCGCCAGTTTGTCTCTTGCCTGCCCATGGATTCAACAGCAGTTCAAAAGGTTGACCTATTTGGAAATCTCCGGATCTACGCTTATTTTCAACTCCACGAAGCATTTCATCGCTTACTACGCCCTTCCTCGTCTCTGGGTGCCTAGGTATCCACCGTAAGCCTTTCCTCACTTGAACCTCGCCCTTAACTTTAAGTCTATGCTATCCTAAGGTGCTGCTAAATGAAAGGATCTTATCAACGTCCATGAATGATAAAACATAGATCGAACTGCCAAATCGGAAAAATTGGTGCTATCATATAGCTTTGTATTGGCTAAGTTCACGAGTTGGAGATAAGCGGACTCGAACCGCTGACATCCTTCACAGGGTAAACCGCTGCCACTCAGTCCCCCGACTGATTTTACCATAGAGGCCAACGATAGACAATAACTCCCCCCCAAACACAGCTTACGATTATTCAGTAATCCATGACCGGTGGATCCCACTAATTAAATTCATGATGGGACACACCACTCTATGAGAGAGAGGACTACGCATTTATTTGTAATGGAAAAAATTATTCATTGGTCCTGAACTACAAATAAATGCGTAATCATCCCTCTCACAGAATGGTGAATCCCACCATGAATTTAATTAACGGGACCCATTATTCATGTGAGAGTGAAACTACGCATTTATTTATAGTCCTAGACTATTGAATTATTTTCGCGTCTTTGGCCCCTTTTGGTTCTCAAATTTATTATTTCGTTTGTAATAAATTAGTGTAATAAATTTTGTTTTGAGACTTTGAGTACCTGTTGCCTGATCTATTATATATAACTAGTCATTAACCCGTGCGATGCACGTGATAGTTTATAAAAACTATATATTCTCTTTGTTTAAAGGTACAATTTTTTTTTTTTTTGAACCATTCAAAGGTACAATTACTTGAAAATAAAAATAAGTAATTTTAGTACTTTTTATTTATCTATTTTAAATATATGATATATCTAGTCAAATATATCATATTCATCTCAAATTGTCAGAATACCCTCTGGCCATCATAATGACATAAAAACCATGTAACAATATTATGGTTTTTTTTTTTTTAATAATTTCAATTTTTAAACAACTTATTATTAGATTCAATGTCCTTACAAAATATGCATTTTTAGATTGTACATATCTTTTTGCTCCAAACTCATATTCTTCAATTTTGATAGCAACAATGCTCTTACACTAACCTTGAATTTTTACAATATCAATTCTTCTAAAACTTCTTAAATCAAATAAACATTCAAATTCTTTTGTGGAATCTATACAAATTCCCCTTTTCAAGAGACTTCCTTAGCTTTAATGATGTCTTTGAAAGCTGTACACCTCACAAATATAGTTAATGGAAACTCATCTACATATTAGTTTCCAGAAAAATAAAATAAAAACAATTGGTGCCACTATAACTTGTTGGAAATTGATAGTAGCCTCAATCTTTGAATGTAAATCAACCCACCAAAAGCAGATCAACCACAACTCTACAAAATTCCAATGGATAAACTAAAGAAAATACAAAAAATAAAAAATTCACCTCAGAGAGCTTGCCAATTCTGATGATACTTTGGCGACTTTTGTAGAGTAGCAATTGGAATTTATATAAGGAAGCATTGCTAATGTAACTGATGAGGAGTGGAAGAGTCATACAGGTTGAAAAGTGGGAAGTTTTAAAAAATAAAAAGAAAAGAAAACAAATCGATTGAGAAAGAGAAAAAATAATGGGCGATATTAATGGGCTAACATGTGCTAAAAGAATTAGTAAACGTTTTGAATTACTTGATTTTGGTATCATCCCTAAATCATGTACATATGAAATGATTCATTTTAATTCACCATTAACTTTTGACATTTGGAAAGAAGGGAAAAAAAAATAGAATGTAACTTATTGTTTTTAGTATTGATTATGGAATTTGAAATAGGTGGGAAAATTAAATTAGATTTTTTATGAGAAAATTAAATGATTCATTTCCAAAAATGAACGTCTTTAAATTAATGATGGAGTAAATAGAAATATAGAATGCAGGTCTTGCCTATTAAGTATTGTAAATAGATATAGATTAGAATAAGAAAAAATGTTTATTTTGCTATTTTGCTATATATAAACGTTTTGAATTACTTGATGAAATATATGTATTAAATGACTGCATTTTGATTTTGGTATCATCCCTAAATCATGTACATATTAAATGACTCATTTTTAATTCCCCATTAACTTTTGACATTTGGAAAGAAAGGAAAAAAGAAAAGGAAAGGAAAAGGAATGTTTTTTGTATTGATTATGGAATATGGAGTAGATAGTGATTACTTCTTATTTATTGTTTGTTTTATAAAAGGTATGCAATAACTCCCCTAAATGTAATGCATTTTATTTATTTATTTGACATTTAACATTTCCTTCTAACATAAATGATAATCAATCAAGTAATTAAATGACTCACATTAGGGTGTTGTTAGAAGATGAGGTGTCAAGGAAGAGAAAGAGAAGAGTGGAAGGGAAAAACCCATGGGAGATGAAGAGGCGAGGGAAAGAGTAGATGATAATAATTAAGAGGAAGAGTGAGAGAGTGAAATAGAGGGAAGCACATTAGGTGGAATTTTGTGAGAACAATGATTCATTCAGTATTTGGGAAGGTTAAAAAAAATTCTCTCATTGTTTATACAAGTTCAGCCGTCCCTATTTACAGACAGTTGAGATCAGCTTGATCTCATCACATTCATATTGTTGTTCAGTTGAGAGAGTTGAGAAAATCCATATATAGTAGACATGTGAAACCAATTTAAACAATGGAAAGTCTATATATTATCTTCACAGAATGACACTGGTAATTGTTCTGACATGTATGAACAGGGTACTAAGGAACAACCACTTCAACGGCACCTTGAATATTGGTACCACCTATAGCAACCAATTGCAACTCATCGATTTTCAGAACAATTCCATAACTAACTTTACACAAAATACAGGAAACATCACGTTATTGTAAGCAGTAACCTTTAATTTTCTGGTCATTGCTTCCCTTTTACAGTGTTGGGGAAGTGTAAGCTGTTTGATTACTTGTTGGAAGTTAACTTGGCAAGCAATGTACTCCTTATCTATTATCTCTTTTAATTATCTACAACATTTTGCAGACTTGAGGGTAACATTGATTGACAAATACTGGATAAAAATCTGATAACAATGAAACCAACCAACACTGAATAAAATCATTGCTGGGTATAGTTTTTTCTTTTGTATTCTCACATGGACATCTATTATCCTTCATAATAAAAAAAACAAAATTCATACTTATAAAACCAAATGAACAGAGCATGTGCTAAAAGAAAAGGGACAGTTTTAAGAGTGAAAACGAACCAGCACTGAATAAAGCAGGAGGGTCTTTCTGGAGGTCCTTCAACTCCTTGAGGATCCTTTTCAGAACCTTCACCTAAAATAGACGAATTCAAATATATCTATATTAAAACAAAAAGCCCACAATCACAGAACCTAAGAAAGAAGAAAGGATTGATTCCAAAACAGTGACAAAAAATATAGCTTTCATTCCTCTTAGCTAAAAAATAGTGCATATTCATACAGAAATCGGGTTTTTAATTACCAAAAATAATTTTTGTTGTTGTCAAAATTATGAACAAACAAACAGGGATCTGAAATACATATACATAAATGATACAATACATACACTTTTGCAATGAACAATTAGACCAAGAATTAATTTCTATAAAAGCAGAAAAGGAACTCTATACTCCTTGAGCAATGCAAAAGACCCAGGAAAAAAGAACCCCGATACCATAGAAAGGGAAAAATACAAAAACTACCGATACCATAGAAGGGGGAAAAAAAATCGGTGGGAAAGAATTGAGTAAAAGCTCACTTTACCTTGGTGTTTAAATAGAGTTGATGAGAGAGGGATGCTGTAACAGTCAAAGGAAGGAAGAGCCGCACCTGAAACAGAGGGAGAGAGAGAGAGAAATGTGAAGCAGAGAGAGAGTGGAGAACGTGTGTGAGAGAAATAAGGGGTTAACGGCTGAATGAGGGGGTAAGGGAGAGAGAGAGGCGCACCTGAAACTGAAACTGAAACAGAGGGAGAGAGACAGACGGTGAAGATTAAAAAAAAAAAAAAAAAACCCTGAAGTGTCAAAACTATAAAGCTGAAAAACGTTAAAATAATAAAAGCCCAACAAAATAAAAAGGAAAGTGGGCCGGATCATAAAAGCCCAACAAAATAAAAAGAAAGTGGGGCATGAGATTTGGAATGATGTGAGAATAGGTAAATTTGATGTGGTAAGTTTAGGAGAAGACAAAAAAAAATCTCTCAACTTCACCTATTAGTTTATGTAATAGATTATAGATTATAGATAATAGATAATAGATTTGATAACAGCATTTACCTCCACCTATTAAACTTGAACAATTCAACCAAACAAGCAAACCATCTTAACCCATTCAACAAATACCAAATTCATTCCGAAAATATTGAAATGGGAAGTAACCATTTCCCAACCCAAAAGTCCAACTTTTCGAATAAAACAATCATAATTCACATGATAGCAAACATAATATCCAAATTTGAAAGAAACCCATCAAAAGTGGCCTCAAAATCAACATGCCCAGAAACCCAAAACCCAAAATACTACAACAGAACTCACCCACCATGGAAGCTCACCATCATCATCATTGGCGAGCTTCTTTTGCATCTTTGGCTGAGGAAGAAGAAGAGGGAGGCTCAGGGGGCTTATCGTGAAAAGAGGAAGAACTCACCCAAAAGAGTTTCAACATTTCAAACTCTGGTCTTCAATCCCATTAAGTAAAACAGCATACTAAAAGTTTTCCAATGCTCTGTTTTATGCTGGTCTACAAAAATAAAAAAAAAAATCGTTTTTAATTTTGGTTTCGCCAATTACAAAGAATAAATTACTTAATATTTAATATTTCAATTCATCTTTTTTTATTTTGTGATGGAATGCAGAAAGTGGAATCCACCAAAAATTTAGTGCATTTCTAAACTCTAATAAATTTCAAGCTGTGCTTTTAATCCAATTAAGCTACGAAACAATCATTTAAGAAAGCATCGAGATTTTTGCTTTAAAATATCCTACAAATTGAACAAAAAAGAATTTCAGCAACTAATACCTAATTAGTTACCTGAATTTATCCACCATGCCACTCCAATCTCATCAAGTGGAACTATCCAATCTGTTTACGCACCTAAATCAATAACCAAGCCAAGTATATCATTGGATTTTGAGATAGAAATTATTTGGATGAAGAATCAAACGATGGTATGTGAAGAAATCTTATCTTGAATGACAATTTTTAAGAAAAACAAGAAATTAAAAGAAAAGGAAGCTACTTACCACCTAGTTGTTCACTTTTCCCACAATTGCATGACATATAAGGCTTCTTCTATGCTTCAATTGCTTCTCGTGTGGTTCAATTGCTTATGCCCTTTTACTGCATGTGAGATAATTTTTTTTTATTTATTTTCAGTACAAGACCCAAGGAAGAGCAATAAGTGTCTACGAAGAAATTGGGATTACACATACCTGAAAATTTGAAGATGGAGCAATTTAAGGCAATCCTCCCTTGTTTCCCTGCCACCCATTTATTTAGTGCTTTGAAAATTTTCTGCATATTAAATTGCAAATAAATTTCCCAAAACATCAGCATGTTGAAGAAGACAAGAAGTTGGCGTAAAAGGAAAAAAGAAGAAGAAATTGTTTGCATAGAAAGTGCACGTTGACGTACCTGCCCAAAGAAGCGGGAAACATATTGATTGTTGTACAAAAGTATAATCCTTAACCCCAATATTGAAAATCTGGGATGTGTGCAATCTTATGCCAATCCTCGCCAATTCCCTCCTGACATCTTTCCTTCAAGTGGGGACAGTTCCAAATTGCCAGTGTTTGTAGGGAGGTGAGTTTGCCGATCCCTTCCGGAAGTGAGTTCAGATTGGGGCATTCTTTAATTTTAAGCCTTTGAAGTGAGGTGAGGTTGCCGATACCTTCAGGAATTGAGGTCAGATTGTGGCATTTGTAAATTTCAAGGTCTTGAAGTGATGTGAGGTTTCCGATTCCTTCAGGAAGTGAGGTCAGATTGGGGCAACCGAAAATTAGAAGGCTCTGAAGTGATGTGAGGTTGCCGATTCCTTCAGGAAGTGAGGTCAGATTGGGGCAACCGAAAATTAGAAGGCTCTGAAGTGATGTGAGGTTGTCGATTCCTTCAGGAAGTGAGGTCAAATTGGGGCAATCGGAAATTAGAAGGCTCTGAAGTGATGTGAGGTTGCCGATTCCTTCAGGAAGTGAGGTCAGATTGGGGCAATCGGAAATATGAAGTCTCTGAAGTGATGTGAGGTTACTGATTCCTTCAGGAAGTGAGGTCAGATTGAGGCAATCGGAAATATCAAGGGTCTGAAGTGATGTGAGGTTGCCGATTCCTTCAGGAAGTGAGGTCAGATTGGGGCAACCGGAAATATCAAGGCTCTGAAGTGATGTGAGGTTGCCGATTCCTTCAGGAAGTGAGGCCAGATTGGGGCATTTGAAAATTCGAAGTCTCTGAAGTGATGTGAGGTTGCCGATTCCTTCAAGAAGTGAGGTTAGATTGGGGCAATCAAAAATATGAAGAATCTGAAGTGATGTGAGGTTGCTGATTCCTTCAGAAAGTGAGGTCAAATTGAGGCAATTGGAAATATCAAGGCTCTGAAGTGATGTGAGGTTGCCGATTCCTTCAGGAAGTGAGGTCAGATTGGGGCAACCGGAAATTCGAAGTCTCTGAAGTGATGTGAGGTTACCGATTCCTTCAGGAAGTGAGGTTAGATTGGGGCAATCGGAAATATGAAGTCTCTGAAGTGAAGCCAGGTTCTTCAACAACTCCTCTGGAAGAGACTCAACGTCTTGTATATCAAACAAAATCAGAGACTTTAATTTGGAGAGAGGAGGGGAGGAGGACGAATAGGAGGGAAGTGAAGAAGTTGCTGACATATTCATCGTCATCGCCATTGTCTCTTGCAAAGGCTTGAAGCTGGTATTCCTCAGATATAGACTTTCTTCAAGATATGGAAATAGTGGCATGCAAGTTAGGTTATTGCAATTCTGGATATCCAAGTCAGAAAGACAAGGAAAGGAAGGCAATGATATATGCTGCTGATATTGATTGCTTGATATTGATGTCGTTGTTGCCGCATCCACGATATCCCTCCTCCACCATCCCTTTAGATTAGGGCAATCCCAAAGTTTGAGTGACTTTAGGGATGGGAAAAATGTTGTTGAAGCAAAGAATTCATCAGTGATTTCTCGGTCTGTTATGTATTCCAGACCAATCATTTTGTCAAGAGAGAATTCTCGGAGAGACGAGAGTTGACACAATGGTGGTAGATGTTGGCACATTGAATCTGATATTTTTAATTTAACAAGACTAGTCACTGAAGGAAGCCAACTCGGAAAACTCACACCCCGATATCCTTTCACGTTCAACTTTTTTAAAGTATGGTATGCCTGGAGGCCTTCCAATAAATTTTCATCATTAGAGATGTATGTGTCATTATTATACTTCGAATCCCAACTTAATTCCAAACTTCTAAGATGTCGCTTCTCCTTCAAATTAGCAGCCTTGGCTTCTAAGGTAGGATCTGTCACCCACGCCAAATTTTTAATACATAGTTCACCTCTCAAGTTGTTTAGCTTGTTCAGTTCAGCTAGTCCACCACAATGCTTGGAAGATGAAGCTTTAAGGTCCTTGCTCACAACAAATAGTGGTAAAGTTTGAAGAGAAGTCAATTGCCCTATTCCACATGGCATGTGAGTCAGACTCTCACAACCATCTATCTCAAGATGCTTGAGGCTGATCAATTTTTGAATATCTCTTGGTAATTCTTTAAGCTTTCTACAGGAAGAGAGCTTTAATGTTTGCAAATTCACTAATCTAACAATAGAATTAGGGAGAACTTCAATGTCACTCACACTAAGATCAAGGTCCTTCAAATATGTCAACTTATGTATTGAATTCGGCACTGACACAATTTTTAAGTAACGTAGGTCTAACGCCCGCAAGCATTTAAAACTAGAAATAAGTCTTTTGAGAGTTGATTCCTCCTTCATTGTTTGATGAGCTGACCAGGGATCTGTTAATATAATAAATGTACGTGCCTTCTTTGCTTTGACTAACAAGCTTAAATTCTTCTCAAAAACATTGTAAGATGAAAATGATAGGTGACGAACTTTTTCATTGCCGACATCTTTTGCATTAGAATAAAAAAAAGTGCACTCAATCCTTGAGACCGATTGTGCAAGATCATGGATTAAATCATGCATTTTGAAACTAATTATATTCCCGAAGGGATCTTCTTTAACTTCTTGGAAGAAGGACCTCCAAAGTAGATCCTTGCAATACTCATTACCAACATCCTCTAATGGTACCTTTTCATCTGATGATCGGATAAAACCTTGTGCTATCCATAACTGTATCAATCTCAACTTTGGAATTTCATAATCTTTAGGAAATAATGAACAATAAGCGAAACAACACTTTAAGTGTGATGGGAGATTGTCGTAACTCAATTTTAGAGTTGGTAAAATATCATTTTCTCCCTGAGTTACATTTGTAAGATCTTTATCCTTGATATGCAACCATTCGTCGTCTGTCTCATTGAAGTATAATATTCTCCCAATAGTCTTTATGGCAAGAGGCACTCCACAACATTTTTTTAAAATTTCCATTCCAATTTCTTTAAGTGTAGGATTGATGGACTCTTGCCCTTTTTTAAATGCCATTTTCTTCAATAAAGACCAAGATTGATTTTCTGACAAGCCTTTTAGAAAGATTGACGAGCTGATTGTGCTGGTAATCTCTGCAACCTTGTTGGACCGTGTAGTTATCATCACCTTACTTCCCTTTGAGCCACCCATCAAAAGCCTTTTCAAATTAGACCACCTTTCTGCTTCATCATTCCACACATCATCCAACACGAGTAAGTACTTTTGGTTGAGTTTCTCGCGAAGTTTAATTTGCACTTGCTCCATTTCAAGGTTTTTAACTTTCGTACCAGTTGCACATCCAATTATCTTTTCAGCAATTGTTTTCACATCAAAGACATCAGAGATACACACCCACATCTTCAAGTCAAAATAAGTCTTCACTTTCTCATCATTGTATACATATTGAGCAAGTGTGGTCTTGCCTAGCCCTCCGATTCCCACTATGGATATGAACGAGACATTCTGATCCTCCTCATCAGTGTTCAATAACATATCAATGATGGTCTCCTTTTCATCTTCTCTCCCAATAACTTCTTCTTCAAGTATAAATGAGTGAGTTTGGTCCCGCTCCCTAGTCACAACCCTTTTCCGTAAAGGACGTTCTACAAACTGGAATTTATTCCTATCACTTGCTATTGCATCAAGTCTCCCCCTTATCACCTTTATTTTACCATTCATCTTATAACCAAAAGTAAGTTGGTTTGAACTCGAAAAGAAAGTACGTACCTTCTTTGCCATTTCATCACCACCCATCACCTTTCTCCGCAACTCTTCAGTAGAGAAATAACTCAACAAGTCATCTGCATCATAAACTGCGTCTCTGAGCTTCATGAGCCAGTCCTCGACTTGATGGTTCTTGTCCTGCTGCTCCTCTGCATCCAGAAGTACAGCTTGAATAGTGGAAACAGAGTTCTTCAATTTTTCGAGCTCATCTTTGACACCCCAGATGGACCCAATCTCTTTGAAAGCCGTGGAACCCAACCTTTCAATGATCTTTTTCACAAGACCAAATGGGATTGCTTCAGCCATTTCTTCTTGGTGAGTGAAAGAAAACACTGGAAGAAAGTAGATCACAAGAAAGCTGAAAGTTTTTGTTGAACTTGAAATGCCAAATGTGAGAGAAGGAATGAGTTTTAGGAATGACTCCGCGTGAAGATAGTTTTGCTAAATTATTGAACTCAGACTTTCGGTGACATATGCATGTGAAATGTTGACATGAAGTTTGGTTTTGGGATGTGTAGAGAGTGGAATTAAATTGCTCGTGTGCTTGGCAGGTGGGCGTTGTAAAATTGATTTTTTTGGCTGGGGTTTTGGGATGTGTAGAGAATGGAATTAAATTGCTCGTGTGCTTTGGCAGGTGGGCATTGTAAAATTGATTTTGTTGGCTGTATAAATGGTCTGTTTGGATGGGGTGGATTTGGGCTCATGGATTTGGATTTGAGGACTCAAATCCAAATTCTTTATTTGGATGACTTAAAATCATTAGGATTTGGATTGGGGTCAAATCCATCCAAGATTTTAAAGGTCCAAATTCATGGATTTCAAATGACTTCTTAAGGTAGGAATTTCACAAATCCTCTCATTGGATGTCAACACTCAAAATGACTAAAATATCATTGGACCCTCTAAAATACATCTAAAGGCTCTAAAATGACCAAAACGCCCCAAAAAAAACCAAAAAGAAAAAAACTCCAAAATGACCAAAATACCAACAAAACTACCAAAATGATAAAAAAAAATACTCATGGAATCATCAAAGCGACCCAAATACTCCTAAAATGACCAAAATAACATCAATATCCTAAAATGACTGAAATAAACTCAAAAATTCAAAAATGGCCAAAATAATCCCTAAAATACACTCAGAACACCTAAAATAACCAAAATAACCCTGAAAACACCATAATGACCAAAATAATACTGAACCCCTAAAATGGCCAAAATAACCCCGAAAACTCTAATATGACCAAATTCACCCCAGAAAATACCATAATAACCAAAATACACTCAAAACTCCTAAAACGACCAAAATATCAGTGAACCACCAAAATAACCTCGAAAACTCCAATGTGACCAAAATAACACCATGTGAATTGTGATGTAGTACCAGTACGTACCTTAGAGAAACAGATTATCTTATTGACGTGATTAATTGTCGTTTTCATTACAAAGATTTTTATCCAAATTGACAGTTCATCAAGTTGTTTAACTCGATCTTATGTTTCCTGTCATATATACTAGTAGTATTTAGTACTCACATCATACCTACAACATTATTATTATTTTTTATCTCCAAGTCAATGTGGAAAATGTAACACGCAATTGGTTGACAAATGAGTAATAGTCTGAAGTCTGACTTTATCGTGGCAATAACACGCCAATTGGGTGTTGTTCTCTTCAAAAAGAAGTAAAAGTCCAACAAGTTGTAATGACACATATTGCTGTAAAAGGGTTGATGTCTCAGCAACTACTCAGAATTTCATTAGCCAAGTCTTAAAAGAATAATCAATGTTTGAATCACCCCATGCTTGACCATCTAACTTTCTTCTTGCTTATGGAAACAATGCTGCGAACATTTATTTCCACCATCATATGCTTTAAGTTGTGGAACTATAGTACATTAACAAAATTAATTAGTTTAGAGAAATAGTTTAAAAAGGAAAAGCTCAATATCCCATCTAATTTTAAAACCTTTAATTTCCGGTAGACCATTCAATTGTCCTTGGTCTTCTCACTGCAAGGATTGATCTTAATTTCTAAGTGTGAAATTGGTATTGTAATTTTTTTGTCCAAAAAGTTGGACTTACTCAATTTTCTTTTGTCCAAAAAGTAGGACTTACTCAATTTTCTTTTGTCTAAATTGGATGAGAAAGAGATGCCTTACTCAATTTTCTTTTGTCCAAAATGGATGAGAAAGAGATGCGTAGGATCATAGAAAAAGTTGTGGGTCATCATCAAATTATTGACTATAAATTACAACAAGATGCTTCCTATATATGTTTGTGGTCGAAAACACGTGACAGGCCAGGCATCAGTGTGAGACATAAAATCAAATTAGATGATTATTATTATTATTTTTTTTTAATTGTTACGATAAAATTTCAATCTATAACGTCCATTACATGATGATTGTTTTACCATCAAACCAAGACATCAATTGGATTTTTGTGTAGATGGGATTTGAACTCAAGTCCCTTACTTGACGACAAGATATTTACCAGTTGAACTAACAGAAACACACAAATTAGACACTTGTTAATTTTGGTTTGATGCTTTATTTATTTATTTATATTTTTAGAAGAAATGTGGTTGATGCTAACTGAAACAGCCATAACCTGGATGGATGGATGCTTGAGTATTTTTTATATTGTTTCCAGCAAGGTTTTTCCTCTAATGCATTTGCTTAAAGGATCATTCTATGCCTATGGTACCCACATATTTTTTATGGGTACTGTAATATAACTGGTCCAAAAAAACAAACTAGGGGGCTTTATTTTTACGATCAACTAATTAGTAATTTTTACAGTGTGAGTTAGTAATATATATACTCTAGATTAGAAACTGTAGCCGTCATAAAACCTATTACTTGTTTCTGACTCAAAAATCATAGAGAGAATGTTGCTTAAGGATTTTAAAGAGATGATGCTAGCAAATTTTTGAGGTTGGAATTGTAGATCTTTAGAAGAAGGAAAGGTTTAGAGAGAGATTTTGAAATTTTGTAAGTTTACTTGAGGTAAGTAACTTTTTCCAAATTTTGGTAATTTGGTCATTTTGGGTTATTTTGGTCATTTTGGTAATTTTATGTATTCTGATCAATTTATAGGTTTCAAAATTCGAAATTTCAAATCCTCCTTTGTATAAATGGATCCAAACAAGAAATTTTAAAATCAATGGATTTTGAATCAAGGCATTTCAAATCTATTGATTTAAAATCCAAATCCAAGTATCCAAACGCAACCTCAAGGATTATACGTATATACTTGCAATGTAATTTTATTATTAGAATTATAAAGTGGAGAGCTAATGAGATGGGAGGAAGTGTAATCAAGATTGGTTTTCGGTTAGGGAATAAAATAGAGTTGAAGTTAAATTCGAGGATTGATTGATACTAAAAAATTACAAATACTACAATTTTTATTAAGAACAAACAGAACACACCGGAATACAAGTTATTTATACCAAAGAGCATCAAAGAGTGTACTATATAGTCTATATCAAGTGTGAACACAATTTTTTTCTTCTGCTTTTCTATGAAAACTAGTCGCAAACCCATGCAATGCACGGGAAAATCTTTTTATAAAGGCATAATATATGTGTGAGATCAGAATATTCATAATATTTATTTACTATAAAAAGAAAATCTCATTATATGACCTAAAATCCTTTGAGATACTGATGAGCATTTTCTAAAAAAAAAAAAATTAAAAAATAAAAAATATGACTCAAAATTTGGTTTTAGTATGGTTCTATTCCTTAGTATTTGCATGCATAGAAGATATGGGTGAAGTATTATTGATAGCGTGACGAAAATCTATATGAACTAAATTAAATTAAAGGAAAGAATGAAGAACCACAAAATGTTGGATCCAAGAGGATTCAAAAGTCAATATGATAGTATTCAAAAATAAATAAAAAAAGTTTATATGAGAGTGATTGTGAACAATATAAAGAAAAATAACCATTCTTCCAAATGTCAAAAAAAATTATTTACAAAAGCAAAGCCCTTTGACAAACAACCTTCAAATGCACATGGAGACTTAATAGTACACGGTGGACTACTATGTCTCATGATTTCCATGCAGTCATTTGTAGTATTCCCTAGTGGATTATCCTTCTAGTTTTTCGGATTGGGAGTAGTCAACTTGATTCTCTTAAAACTCAAAGTAGGATCCTTAGGTACCTTCCTTTTCAAACCAAGAACATCTTTCAATCCTGTGACAAAACCACCAAGCTGTTGGACCACAACTTATATTTTGTTGCATATACTTTAGTGAACAATGGAAATCAACCTATATTTTTTTTTGCAATGGAATTGACATACTAAGAAAAGTTTCCTTGAACATGGATGACTTGGATTATGAATCACCACAATTTGATAGCTACAGAAGAAGTTAGTGTAATCATGAGTTCCTGAAACCTTGTAAGACAAAAAGACAGACATTGATTCTCTGAGAAGCCACATTAAAAAAATGCATAAAGAGTGACATTAGTCAATCATATTCAAATATAAAAAAGTTTTTATGCTTTTCTTGAGCAAAAATAAGAGGAACCAAAATTACTTGTGAAACTTTCATAGTTAACTAAAGACAAAGTGCATACTGAAGTGTCTGAACTCTAAATAACTGATTGGGTTTGATGGGTATGGGAAGAGTTGAAGTTAACAACATAAAATGATGTCAAATGATTGTCGACTCAAATACCACAATAAGGACTTAAACCAAGACATAATGTTGACAACAAAGCCAAAAGATTTGTATTATAGCAGCTTACAATAGTTAATAAAGAAAACTATGCACAATATCAAATATCATTTTGATAACATATCACGCAACAAAAAGCTTTGAGAGTACCTCATTTTCTATGATGGCAATCCGCTTGCCTTGTTGAGATGTAAGTATATGATTCAGAATTTGAGTAATACCAACAAAGTTCACATTATATAACAATTTTGAAACTATTAAGCATCAACATATGAAACAATATATGGGTCAGAACTTTCGTCGAACATATGTTGGGCATTATGCAACCAAATCAACCACCAATCTTTAACCAAATCAAACACATAAATTTTAACCAAATTAAACACATAAATTAAATTTTTCTGCTATTTAATCTGGACATATATGGGTTTTGTCAAACTATACTGGTCCTTTTCACATTATAATGATCTAACCGATAACTATGTGGAAGTTCACTGCAAATAAAACAGTGACTGATAGCAAAGGCTTAAAGATTAATTTGCGTATTATAAACTGAGGACGATTGGAATCCAAAAAGGACCAAAGATTAATTTGCGTATGATTCTAACCAATTCTTAACCAAATATATCTATATATAAGAAGAAGCTTACCTCACAAACGCAACAATTTTCCAGAAGCGACAATGGTTGAAGGCACCGCTTGGCTGGAGCTCGAACCGTTGGTTACTGAGGCAATCCCCTTGGGTTCCTACAATCAATTTAGGAGAGCGAGAGGTGATCTAAGGGAAATTGAGAAACCAAAAATAGATAATGCAAAATCCTTGCAGGTGCTCAAAAGAGAGAGAGAAAGTGAGAGAGGACACCTGTGAGAGAATAGATCATTTAAATCTGGCGAGATTGGTGGTGATTGTTGGACAACATTTGAAGTTGGTCTCATTCATGGCGTTGGGATTGGCCTCAGATTCAATGCTGTTGTCGACAACGACGGCATCGGCAGAATGAGGGTTGTGACTCCATTCGTGCGCGTATGTCGTTGTGAATTGGTAAAAAGCCACATGGAAGGGAATACAGACCTGATTGTTTATATATAGAGAGAGACATTATTGATAGCTTTAAAACCTCCAAAGAATAACCTGTTTGCAGATACAGAAAATAGGTATGGAGTAATGTGGAATAAATGTGGGAAGTTTTTAAATGGGAAGAGTCGTATTATTGAACAGGGCACTGACCAAGAGATACGTCGGCGGTTTTTTTTTTTTTGGTTATGGCGCTGCTATGGTTTTCTTTTTAGTTTTTTTATTTTATTATATTTTATTTTAATGATTTTGTTAGATTAATGCTGACATATTAATTGGGTGTTTTAATTGCTGATGTGTTAGTATGCCACATCAGTGCCACATCAATTAATAGAGATGCCACTTGTCATTATGTGAGGCACTCTTAGTTTCAACGCCTATGTCTTCTGCTATTATATATTATATAGATATACAAGTGACAAGTCTGGTTTAAAAAGAAAAAAAGAATTAAGTTTGAAGTTTCTCCGAAGGAAGGTTTGGTGACAACTTTGGTTTTACCAATAATTTCATAAAGGGTCCCCACTGCTCATTAATGTTTCCGCGTGACAAAAAGCTACACTGCTAAATCATTACTCCACGTGAAGACTAAAAGTACGTCTTGTATTGTCAATTGCCATGCATATTTTTTCGGACAAAGTTTGGCTCCAACCCGGGTTGGAGCCCTTCCTTCAAACTCTCCATTCATTGCATGATAAGTGTTCGGCACAACACCAACTTAACATCGTTAAGATTTAAACTTTATTTTGTCTCTCCTCCATCAGACACATTCTCTCCTCCACGAACTCTCTCTCTCCTCATCTGGTTCTCTCTCTCCTCTTCGTCTGTTCCCAACCCCGACTAAACCAATAACCCCACATCACCGGTCCACCCCATCAAACCTCCCTAGCTGAAACCCCCTTCCTCAACAAAACCCAACCCCCAGCCTCGGCCAATCGGCGACCACCGGTCCACTGCACACGGATCCGTTGCCTTGGGTGTCTCTCTCTCTAATTTGAGTATGGGTTTTGATCTGAAGTTATAGATCTACAATGATATGGACAGATCTAAACGGATCCGCTGCCTTGGGTGTCGCAGTTCTTCTCTGTCAACCCCAAGCTCCGGCACATTCTTCAATCTCCCATTCTCATCGCAAATGAAGCTCGCATGGATTCTGGTAGGCTCGTGCCGAGGACGATAAGGTCGAAATTGCTCGGCTCGATTGGAGGGTATGATGAAGCATCTTAACTTATGGTGGCGTGTGTGATGGACTTGCTCACTGGGTTGGGTTGGTAAACGCGGAGATGATAGTGAATCAAAGTGTGCGGTGGACCAGTGGTTGCGAATGGGAACCGGCGATGGAGGAGAGAGAGAGTCCGTGGAGGAGAGAGTGTGTCTGATGGAGGAGAGAGAAAATAAAGTTTAAGCCTTAATGGTGTCAAGTTGATCATGTGCAATGCACATGACTGGACACTTGTCATGCAATGAATGGGGAGTTTGGAGGAAGGGCTCCAACCCGAGTTGGAGCCAAACTTTGTCTTATTTTTTCATTGAAGGAATCTATCTTTGCACTTTTATATGCTGTGGTTGGATACTTGGACAGATAAAACTTGGAGGGGATTCCAGAGATTGGAAGAAGAACTGTTTCTTTTTTTCTTTTTATTGATAACTAAAAAAAAGGTAGATGAGGGGCGACTTTAGGCTGCCTTCCCTCCCTTCTGAATACTATCATGGGAGCCTCCTATCTGCGAGGATGTGAGCATGGGCAGATCGAGTATAGAGCCATGTGCCACCCTCATAATATATATATATATATTTTTTTAAATTATTAGGTATAAAATATAAAAAAATATTGGATTTTATAAAGTGTACCCTTAATTTTTTGGATAATTCAATATTGCCTATATTTTTTTTAGTGCGTGTAGTATTTTTAATAGATAAAATATCACATTGATGGTATTAGTGTCACACATGATGATAATTACCTCACATATGTTGATACCTATGATCACATTACTTGATATCCTAAATTTTTATTTATTTATTTAAATTTAATATATATAAAATTGGAGAGTACCAACATCACATTGGATAGCACTACCATCACATATGATGGCAACTACATCATATTTGATGATAACAATTGAGTGGGTACCAAACTCACAAAATTAAAAGAGTGAGTATTGTAGAATGACCCTAATTTTTTTGTTAAATTTTTTTTTCTAGGTATATATATATATAAAAACTTACTATCAAACTTACCAGTTGCGACTGTCACTGTGGAAAGATCATTTTCAGCTTATGAATATTGTGAATAATCGATTACGTAGTCGAATGAGTGATCAATAGATGAATGACAACTTGATTGTATACATAGGGAAAGACATTTCTCGTAGTATTAATAATAAAGTTATAATGTAATGGTTTCAAAATATGAAACACACATCGAAATTAATTGTAAAAAGCTATAATGAGCTTTTTGTTTGTTACTTTTTGATTATATAAATAATGTATATCGGTTTTAAGCATTTTTTGTATTATGTCTATTAAACTTTGGGATTAAAAGGTGCCCACCCTAGATTAAATTCCTGAATCCGCCCCTGGAAGTGAGTAATGAAGGGCCTGCCGGGAAGGCAGACAATCTCGCAAAGTCTACAAGACAGTTTTGAATCATAGCTTATTCGAACTTGTGCTTAGAAACAAGCTAAGGAATCACAAGTCTACTCCACTAACTGCTCTGCCACCCACTTAGATGGTTTATTACTTTCTTTTAAACTCACTCTTTCATAAATATATGTGAAATGTTGACATAAAGTTTGGGTAAATTCATTATTTCACTTATAGACTATAGTTTTGTTGTAAAACATTGTAGATTATATTTATAGGGACCTTTCTTTTTCCATTCCTTTATATTTAATATTTTCTTTTTTCTTTTTTCCTTTCGATTCTAGTTTTGCTTAACAGGATAGCTAAATTGTTCTCTTTATATGCTATTGAGTTGAGCAAAATCAATAAACCAAAGGTACAAATCTATTTACCAAACTCAAAAAGAAGTATACAGATGCTTAATCATATAAAAGTGATCAGACATTGTAAAATCCATTAAAAAAAATATTAACTACAAACCAAAATAAGTTTGTTAGATTTCCATAAATCAAAATATTTTGGATAAAGTTTAGAGTTTTATATCATAATAGAGGTTGATAGTTTTCGTACATCACAAATTTATATTTTCATTAACTAATTCTAGAATAACTTTTCAAAATTTATTTATCCAAGTCACTTTAAGGAAAAATTACCTACAACATTTTGGAAAATATTAATTGATCACAATGAAGGGAACTGATCTCTTTTCCTTTGTGTATGTTTTATGGTGCACCGAAAACAAAAAAAAAGGCAAGGCTTTTAACTATTCTATTTTATTATTATTTTTTTTATGCTAAGATTTTAACTATTTGTTATGACTCGGATAAGCATCCTTCAACGTTTACATGGGAGGAGTAATACATGGGATGAGGTCCTTGAATGTAGGACTAGATGAGTTATTAGTAGTAGAGTATGATTGGTTTATTAGTTGTTTGATTGCTAATTATTAGGAATAGTTTTAGGTGAGCATTATCTTTAGTTGTTATTTCAATTATCTTTTAGGAGTTGTATTTTCAGTTAAATACTTCTATTTCGTCACTATATTTAAACAGTGGAGTCATTAATAAAGGGGGAACAAAATTAATCAGAAAATCTATTCTCTCTCAATATTCAGGAGACTAGTCATCTCGAATTGACAAATTTATCTTTATTTGTTTTATTAAAAATCCCAGTTCATTACATTTGGTATCAGAGCAACGATCCTCAATGAAGATTTCGAAATTCAAAGGCAAAGATCCTCTTTGGTGGCTTTTCGAGGTCTACAACTTATTTGCTCTTGAAAACACCCCACCACATCACATGGTTTCCATTGCTTCTTATTTTCTGGAAGGGGAGGCATTGGAGTGGTTTCAAGACCTCGAGGCATCGAGATTATGCACAGATTGGGTGGAGTTCGTATGTAGCCTACAAGATTGTTTTTGAACACCAATCCATGATACATCAATGGAAGTTACAACCCAAGAAGTTCCTCTTGAATTGACTAAGATTCAAGAATTCAAGGAGATCTTGGAGGTCGAAGAACAATCCATGATTCAAGAAGCCAAGGTGACATCAAAGATTGACAAACCAATCACAGCTCAAGAAAGTACAAAGATCATTGAGCAACCAAATTTTCAAGATCTTAATTCATGTGAATTGTACCTAAAGTCCCAAATGTTCTTAGAAAAAGAATCTCTCAAGGATGACATCAAGAGTAGACTACTCTACAAAGAAATAACCTTCATGTGCGTAGGGCCAATTGTCAAAGAGAAGTGCATGCACCTAAGGGTCAAGATTTCATTAAGTTATTGGCTAATGGGAAGGTTGCCTTTGATGGAGTTTCATTACTTGAATCTTGAGGACAAGATTCATATTCAAGGGGGATGGAATGTTATGACTCGGATAAGCATCCTTCAATGTTTACATGGGAGGAGTAATACATGGGATGAGGTCCTTGAATGTAGGACTAGATGAGTTATTAGTAGTAGAGTATGATTGGTTTATTAGTTGTTTGATTCCTAATTATTAGGAATAGTTTTAGGTGAGCATTATCTTTAGTTGTTATTTCAATTATCTTTTAGGAGTTGTATTTTCAGTTAAATACTTCTATTTCGTCACTGTATTTAAACAGTGGAGTCATTAATAAAGTGGGAACAAAATTAATCAGAAAATCTATTCTCTCTCAATATTCAGGAGACTAGTCATCTCGAATTGACAAATTTATCTTTATTTGTTTTATTAAAAATCCCAGTTCATTACATTTGATCAGCTGATATATCATTGACAAAACTATAAAACACAAAACCAAACAATGAAGTTGTAAAACTTAATGTATTTATTTTTTATTTTTTGGTTGTATGTGATGTTGATATATTCAAGTTTTTTAATGAATCCCCTAAAAAAACATTCCTGGAGCCACCACTGATTCCATCCAGACTTCAAAGTCATTATATCCTTTTGTCCTCCAGGCTAGAGCATGGGCATGAGAATGCAACTTGATTCATGTGGTGTGCAAAAATTTCCAATTTAATCGATTCTGGGTTCAGAAAACTCAAGCTTCTCTCTAATTGAGTTTGTTGCTTACAATTTCCATGATTATGTTTTTTATGGTCTATTTGATTTGTGAATCGTGGTAGATTATTAAAATAATGGGAAAAGACCTAATGATAATAGGATGACTTTGATTGTAATCTCAGAGGGATCCAAACCAGATATGTGCAAGACAACAACTCTCTTTTTCAAGACAAATTTGTTGGTTAAAGATTTTTTGTATTCTAGTGATTGTAGAGAAAACAAATGTACATTAGGAAGGAGAGTTTTATTTTCTACTCTTTAGGTTTCTTGTTTTTGGTCCCTTATGTAGCTGAGTCCTTTAATGTCACCTTAACATTTCGTGAAAGACAATTGCGGAAAAACATTTTAGAGGGAAATATATTCTCCACCAGTAGTTATTTCCCCTATTTTCCTTCAGCCATCTTAGCTCTTGCAACCAACATGTAAGGAAGTGTGAATCACACTTATCAGCCAATCTCCCAACAAGTTCAGTAACTATATAGTCTCAGTACATCTACCTTTTGGTGCTGCCTTAATATATATCATCATCATTGAGATCAAAATATCAGCCTGACATCTAGTTGTCTTAACTATTTTTCCCACTCTTTTATAAGTAAACTTTCAAGAGAATCTTATGGAAAAAAAAAATCATATATTGCAAAAATAAATGTGGATGGTACAATCTATGAGAAAATGTATAGATTTTCAAATTTAGAGATTCTTTAAATAAATAAAATGTGAAGATTTTCTATTCTAATTTAAAGTAATTTATACCAACTTTTCTAATTTTGAAGAAGTTTTATAATTTCCCTTTTAAAATTTGATTAATTTCCCTAATCTCTCTCTATAACTCCACCTGGATCAGGATTTGAACCCGCTTGAGCCTCAATCTTATTTCACTCAAAACACAGATCCGAATCCTAGTTTGGGTATATGACCCGAACAACTCTTCTCCATGTGTTGTTCAACCAAACATAAAAAGGAAGACTTTTATAGCAAAAGGATTTCTGGGCCATGCTTAGGTGCCCAAAGCAATGTTTTGGGCCTTTGGGCATGACACATTAGAGTTTCCAAGTGGATTTGGAACCTCATCTCTGACCTATGATCAACCCCTTATTGCTCATGTAAAATTTGAGAGAAAACTAAATAATCTTTTCCTACTTCCTGCTAATGACTTGAATTGCATAATATAGATATAAGCATGTTTATCAGTAACTTGGAAATCTAGACAACCAAATCAGCTGGTTTTCTCGGAAAATTTTCCTACATTGTTTGAATTGGATAGTTTCTAAACTCTTTGCATATTGCAAGTCTATGTCCACAAGCAAATTTAACCATGTAAAAAGGGGGGGCTTCATTTCGTCAAATTCATGACTACAAATAAAGTAATTTAAAACATTAAATCTAAATGAGTGATTATTTAGTAGTTCATAACTACAAATAAATTCGTAGTTTTTTTCTCACGTAAATAGTGGATTCCACTATATAAATTGTGGATTCACTAATTAAATTCATAGTAGAACTCATCACTCTATGAGAGGGGAGATACATATTTATTTATAGTCTTGTATTACTGAATAATTTTCCAACTAAAAAAGTGTTTTGAAAAATAAGGAATGGAGAGCCCTAGAAGGAGCATAATTGGAATAATTCAAGCATTTTATCCTATTTTTTATTTATTTTTTAATTTTTTTTTTCTAGGGCAAAAGTGCAGAAAACACCCTAAGGTTTCTCAAAAAATTTGCAGAATAATATTATTTTAATTGACATTGATTTAATGTTATTTGGGAATCATTTTTTTTTTAAGCGTGTTTTATTTATATATTTACAATTGCCATTTTAGAATACGATTTCAATTTGTTCTTGCCAATTCAACATAATCTTGAGTGAAATTGTGTTTTTGAAAACACGAATTTTTTTATTTTTTTTAAGGCTATATCACCAAATAACTTTAAAAATAGTGTCAATTTAAATAATTATTATTAAAATAATATTATTTTACAAATTTTCCCATGGTTTCATTGTAAAAATGAAACTTCCTTAAAGTTTTGATCGTAATACTTCATTCTTTGTGATATTATTTTAAGTATAAATCATTAAGCATCCATTAAAATAGGATAATTCTAGCGTCCTGCTAACAGTACCGTCCCGGCAACAGTAAAAAATAATTAAAAAAAGTTGTGACCGGTTGTGTAGTTAGCCACTTTTACAATAAATGACATAAAAGTTACAAAATATGACAGATACTTTACAAGAATTAACGAAAATTACTAATATTAACAACTATTGTACTACAGTAAATTAAAATATGGGGAAATAACACTTTCCCCCCTTTAACTATTGCGTCTATCTCAATTCTCCCCTTTATCTATAAAACCGAGCAATGTCCCCCTTTATGTATTGAAAATATTCAAATAGCCCCCATTGTCTAATTTTATGTTAAATTCCAACAAAATTAATGAAATGTTTTTATGTATTTTGTCAATTTCTAGTCATAATACTCAAAATCTATCATTATATATTAACATACGATAAAAATATTCCATTATTTTGGCTTGGATTTAACATAAAGTTAGACGGTGAGGGGCAATTTGCATATTTCAATACATAAGGGGGGACATCGCTCGGTTTTATAGATAAAGGGGGGAATTGAGATGACTTAATAGTTAAAGGGGGAAAAATTGTACTACAGTAAACTAAAATATTATCAAAACTTTCAATTACCTTACAACACTAAAGAGTATTAATCCAAAACGTGAGATAAAATACAAACTTAAACAATCATTTACACATTTTATGAGAAGTTTTGCAAATATTTACTCAATAATTACTAACAATCACAGAGGCAGTATTTACAAAAAGTAACTAAATAACATATTATAACACACTAATTACAATACTAAAGAGAATTAATCCCAAACGTGAGAGAAATTACAAACTTCTGACAATATTTAAACAATTTTTGAGACGTTTTGTAAATATTTACTCAATTATTACTAACAATCACAAAGGCCTAGTATTTACACAAACTAACTAAAATACATATTATAACACACAAATTACAACACTAAAGAGAATTAATCCCAAACGTGAGAGAAATTACAAGTTCTGACAATATTTAAACAATTTTTGAGACGTTTTGTAAATATTTACTCAATTATTACTAACAATCACAAAGGCCTAGTATTTACACAAACTAACTAAAATACATATTATAACACACAAATTACAACACTAAAGAGAATTAATCCCAAACGTGAGAGAAATTACAAACTCTTGACAATATTTAAACAATTTTTGAGACGTTTTGCAAATATTCACTCAATTATTACTAACAATCATAAAGGCCTAGTATTTACACAAACTAACTAAAATACATATTATAACACACTAATTACAACACTAAAGAGAATTAATCCCAAACGTGAGAGAAATTACAAGGTCTGACAATATTTAAACAATTTTTGAGACGTTTTGCAAATATTTACTCAATTATTACTAACAATCACAAAGGCCTAGTATTTACGCAAACTAACTAAAATAACATATTATAACACACTAATTACAACACTAAAGAGAATTAATCCCAAACGTGAGAGAAATTACAAACTCTGACAATATTTAAACAATTTTTGAGACGTTTTGCAAATATTCACTCAATTATTACTAACAATCACAAAGGCCTAGTATTTACAAAAACTAACTAAAATAACATATTATAACACACAAATTACAACACTAAAGAGAATTAATCCCAAACGTGAGAGAAATTACAAACTCTGACAATATTTAAACAATTTTTTAGACGTTTTGCAAATATTTACTCAATTATTACTAACAATCACAAAAGTTGAAATATTACATTAATTGTCACCCATTATATGTTTCGACAAAAACTTTACAATCTTGAATAAATTTTTTACAAAACGAAGATATTTTACGATACTTATGACATATTTACATCTAATATCAAAATTATTATATTTTTAACTCAAACTATACTAACTCTCACTAAAGCCCTAAAATATATGAAATTTTTTTAAATTTACAAATTTTGACAAAGATTATATATTTTGACAAACTTTAAACAACATTAGACACAACTTATATCACTTATGAGATAAAATATCATATTTGACAAACATTAACAATTTATTACTAAATCTTTATTAATAAACACTAAAATCCATATAGCCACCTAACCAAATTGAAATATTACAATAATTGTCACATATTACATGTTTCGACACAAACTTTACAATCTCGAATAAATTTTTTACCAATATAGAGAGAGTTTACAATACTTAGGACATATTTACATCCAATATCAAAATTATTATATTTTTTTAACTCAAACTATACTAACTCTCACTAAAGCCCTAAAATATATGAAATTTTTTTAAATTTACAAATTTTAACAAAGATTATATATTTTGACAAACTTTAAACAACATTAGACACAACTTATATCACTCATGAGATAAAATATCATATTTGACAAACATTAACAATTTATTACTAAACTTTTATTAATAAACACTAAAATCCATATAGCCACCTAACCAAATTGAAATATTACAATAATTGTCACACCATTACATGTTTCGACACAAACTTTACAATCTCGAATAAATTTTTACCAATACAGAGAGATTTTACAATACTTAGGACATATTTACATCCAATATCAAAATTATTATATTTTCTAACTCAAACTATACTAACTCTCACTAAAGCCCTAAAATATATGAAATTTTTTTAAATTTACAAATTTTGACAAAGATTATATATTTTGACAAACTTTAAACAACATTAGACACAACTTATATCACTCATGAGATAAAATATCATATTTGACAAACATTAACAATTTATTACTAAATCTTTATTAATAAACACTAAAATCCATATAGCCACCTAACCAAATTGAAATATTACAATAATTGTCACACATTACATGTTTCGACACAAACTTTACAATCTCGAATAAATTTTTTACCAATACAGAGAGATTTTACAATACTTAGGACATATTTACATCCAATATCAAAATTATTATATTTTTTAACTCAAACTATACTAACTCTCACTAAAGCCCTAAAATATATGAAATTTTTTTAAATTTACAAATTTTGACAAAGATTATATATTTTGACAAACTTTAAACAACATTAGACACAACTTATATCACTCATGAGATAAAATATCATATTTGACAAACATTAACAATTTATTACTAAATCTTTATTAATAAACACTAAAATCCATATAGCCACCTAACCAAATTGAAATATTACAATAATTGTCACACATTACATGTTTCGACACAAACTTTACAATCTTGAATAAATTTTTTACCAATACAGAGAGATTTTACAATACTTAGGACATATTTACATCCAATATCAAAATTATTATATTTTTTAACTCAAACTATACTAACTCTCACTAAAGCCCTAAAATATATGAAATTTTTTTAAATTTACAAATTTTGACAAAGATTATATATTTTGACAAACTTTAAACAACATTAGACACAACTTATATCACTCATGAGATAAAATATCATATTTGACAAACATTAACAATTTATTACTAAATCTTTATTAATAAACACTAAAATCCATATAGCCACCTAACCAAATTGAAATATTACAATAATTGTCACCCATTACATGTTTCGACACAAATCTTACAATCTTAAATAAAGTTTTTACCAAGATAGAGAGATTTTACAATACTTAGGACATATTTACATCCAATATCAAAATCATTACATTCTCTAACTCAAACTATACTAACTCTCACTCAAGCCCTAAAATATGTGAAATTTTTTACTAAACCCTTTACTAAGAAACACTCAAAGCCATTTAACTCGTAGACTATGTCACAATACTTCACAAAAATTTCATGTTTAATCAAATATCTTACAAAAGATCAAAGAATTATGTCAAATTATTTATGGGTTTTATGAAAATAAATATGGCCTTTGCATTTTGAAAAATAAATGAAAAGGAATTTGCTACCCTAATGTTTTTAAGTGGAATGCCTGGGAATTTTGGGAAATTATTATGGATATGTTAAATTTTGCAATTGATTGAAGTGATATCTTTGATTGAGTATTAATTCTGCGAAGGCACTTTGATACATTTAGCTGGTCCAGTTGGTTACATATGTCCATTAATTGCACAGTTTGGTTTTATTCACTGGAAATTTTAATTGCAAGGGAGCAAGTGCAGTCAGGAGGACCATCTCGCTCTGAGGAGCCAAGGGCACGAGAGGATCGGAGTGCAGACCGGTAAGATTTGTCCAAATGGTTACATTTCGTTGTTTTTATTTGAGCCTTACCTGGTTATGTATGTGCTCAGCAATAGATTAAAGTTTCATTTCTGTAAATTTGTCCAAATTGTTTTACATTTCGTTGTTTACACATTGGGTGTAATCCGTCCAGAAGTTTCATGTTTAAGCACTATTTTAAACTTGTCTATATAAATGATGGTCCTGCTAGAAGTTTTTCGTTTCTGCAAAACAGTTGTTGTTCCACAGCTTCATCACTACACTTATTCTTATGGATTTTGAATGAATTGATTTCAAGGATAGGGAAAAATCACGTGAAAGGAGAAGGGACAAAGAGAGGGAATGGGAGAAATCGCGTCAACGCTCCCATGACAGACATAAGGATCGTGATCATAGGGAGGATAGGCACCACAGAGATCGTGACAGGGACAAGGAAAGAGAAAGACACCGGGGTCGGGATCGCGATCGAACTCGTGATCGTGATAGAGACCAAGGTTGGGATTGTGGTCGTGACTATGAGCGTGATCGTGATCGCACTCGAGAGATGGAGAGTGAAAGAGACTATGATGTTGAAGACCATGAACATGATCGTGGGAGATGGAGAGTGAAAGAGACTATGATGTTGAAGACCATCACCATGATCGTGGGCGGTCTGGTGATAGGGAATCTAATTATGATCGGGTTGAATCAAAACATGAGAGGGACCGACATGGTCTGAGGGAGAAGACCATGATCACACTGAACCAGAGGATGATCGTGGGTGGTATGAACAGCCTGAGCATGGGCATAAGCATTCAGACCAAGACCAAGACCCTGAGCCTTATGAGCGTCGTCGAAGTCAGGGCCAGTATGATCATCTGGATGTCTAGGACGACCATGACCGTTATGAACAATATCATGACCGTGGTCATGACCAATATGATCGAATGGAGGATGATGATTACCAATATGAGCATGCAATATCGGAGTCATGTGAAAGGGAGAGAACAAGAGATGTGGAGCATGAGTATCAAGAATTGGAGTGATCATTCGCATATTCTCCATAAATTGTACAGAAAATAATGGGATCGATCGATCGGTAATTCCTTTCATAATGTTATTGATCGATCGCATATTCCCCAGAAATAGTACAGAGAATAATACGATCGATTGTTTATTTTCTTTGCAAATTAAAGCGATCGATCGCAAAATTCCCAAAAGTGATACGCTTTCCCGATCGATCGCTAATTCCTTTGTTAAGTTTATCGATCGATCTCTGTTTCCCATATATTGGACAGAGAATAATATGATCGATCGTTTATTTCCTTTGCAAATTGAAGTGATCGATCGCAAATTTCTGGGCAGTTAAAATTATCAAAGGAATGCGATCGATCGATTTTTTATTAGGTTTTTGAGCGATCGATCGGTTTTTCTTTACTTTTCTAATTCCTGTAGAACAATCCATTAAGTGCTTAATTTCTCCTGCTAAACCTGGTACTTCAACATTGTCAAATATTTATTCAATTAAGTCTAAAATCAAACGTAATATCGTAACACTATTATTAACCATACGGAAATTAATTCAACGATGGTAATTACAAACATGTTATTTACAATGTTCTATTACGTTTTATATACAATAGTATGCACATTTTGACCTAAAAATTCCAAACTATGTTGCACAATGATGTCAGGACTTGCATTTTGTTGCCATCTTCAATTTAGTTGCTCCTGCCAATGCGCTTCAACGTAATGCTTTTATTTGCATCATACCATCACAAGAAAATTAGAATGTAACAAATACTATAATAACATTATGTTATGAGGTTAGCGGTTCTGAATGATTCAGCTTTCGCAATGACCTCAGTCTTCAATTGGTTGGAGTCATCCAGCACTAACTCTAACACAATGTTCAATCGGTCTTCATCTGTTGCTGTCTACATAAACCAACAATGATTGCAGTAGTCAAAACAATGACAAAGTTTTAAAATTCATGAAGAGTACAATGGTAGTGCCTCTATATTACCACGGATTGATAGTGGGGAGACAGAATTGGTAATTGCATAAATTGGATTACGTAAATTCCACAAGCCGACCTGAAATAATTAGATGTGCATTAGAACATTAACAGTCTTCAATTGAGACTGAACATATTGCCTCCAAATACTAGTAAATATGAAAGTAACAATTTTCCCAAATGAGTGTATTGTTTTATGATATACTTACCCGTCCGACTGAATTGGGACTGCTGGAGGAACGACAAGTGTCCAACTTGTCATATTTAAATCTTCAAAATTTGCTGTTGGTGTCACTTTAGGATGCAACATGAAATCCTTTAATGCTTTAACCTACATAAAAAAATGAAATTATTAACTCAACCAGTTGCCCTCAACTGAACCCATCATGGAAAGTATGAATTGGCAATCCGAAGGACTCACCACGTCAGCAATTTGTTTTTTTCTATCAGCAAAGTGAAGACTCGAGCTCATAGTGTCAAGATATTGAATTTCTTTGGCCCTTATGTCTACCACGACCAAATACCAATGGGTATTTGAGTCGTTAATGGGGATGTAAATCTGTGTGCCACATATGAACACCGTTAAATAAATCAGTTCATCCCTCTCAACAGATGATGGTAAACTTTTATGAGTGTGTATGCATCATATATGGCACCGTACCTTAGTACACTTTGATCCATCCCCTACATAGCGTTTGGTGACATTGAAAAATTTTAATATGTCATCCACTCCCTTTGTAAGCTCACTCATTGCTATTTGCTGCACAACACGGATACTTATGGTTAGAGGGTAATATTTTGTTCTTCTCCTATATTCAACTACATCACCTCAACGGTTATAGTCAAATGTCAGTTCAAGAATTGTTTATATGAATAATGCATTGCTCGATTTTGTTGCATTACATGAACATATGAATTATGAACAACTTAGACGTACTGCAAAAGTGGTGGGCAAGTACCAAGTTCTCATCTCCCCACCAGATCGTGCCTTCTCTCGCGTAGCCAATTGGCTTGCGACATAGTCAATAACCTACCATATAAACTTATATAAGTATGTGAAAATAACCTATCAAAAAAAATATGTGAAAATAGTAAATATATCTTCTTTAAATAAAAAATACTGATCTTAATACTTACATCAGACACGACCCAGTTGTTGGGTAACAGGGTTCGTACCATCCTCCGTGACATAAAAGTGGTATCATCTTGGGCCAGTAGGTCCCTATATAAATTGTTAGAAGAATGATAGTTAATAAAAATGAAAATACAAGAAGTGAGCAGCGTGAATGGACACATGTCCCTTGTTTCTTCCGTTCGAACTGTCCGATAATTAAGTGGCCATACCTTACCAATCACCCTTGCTACGAACATGTTTATGAAAGAGGTAAGAATGATACATTCGTTAGAAATAACTTCTGCAAACACTCCTATCAAAGAGGTAAGATGTCTGTCACTGCTACTAATATGTGTGTGCATTCTGATAATATGCATCCTCTTTAAGTTGCAAAAATTTGTGTCAGTTTCACTAAGATGTGTGACAATTACGATAATATACATGTTCTTTAAGTTGCTAACATGTGTGTAAGTTTGAGTAATATGTGTGTGAATTGCCATAATATTATAGTTCTTTCATGTTGCTAACATATGTGTAAGTTTGACTAAGATGTGTGACAATTGCGATAATATGAATGTTCTTTAAGTTGCTAACATGTGTGTAAGTTTGACTAAGATGTGTTGATGCATGTCATTGAAGTTTACATTCAACATGGGCTTGGGCCTCGTAAAAAAATAAATAACTAAAACATGGATCTTTTTTACTAACCCAAATCACATTAAAAGCATTTGATGGGACAACACTAGGATGGGACCAAGCACTATCTAATATTAAACATAGTATATGTATAATAATGTAAATTGAATATAGAGGAAATGAAATCTTACTTGCTTTCTAGAGAGGAGTCAATACAATACTCTAAAATTGAGAATTGTCATTTAGTGTATCGAATTCCATACACTGGATGTTTCAATAAAATTGCCGAGACCGACACATGTGTTTCAAGTTATACAATGATAGTATAACAAATTTGTTCTTCTATTTTGTAGATGGCTAAATAAACATTAACAATTTATCTGAACTTGCGATAATTATGAAGATGGAAAAACTTACCTTTACACCTCCTTTAGAGGACTTGTTCACCACCCTTTTATTTTTTTCCTTCCGACTTAGGTTCACTTTTAAAGATGGTTTTGGGTTGGCGTATGGTGTACTAAGATACTTGCTAGGAATCCGTTCATTTGTATTTCTTGTCTCTACCTTCCTACCAACCTCCGACATATTCGAACTAGCCTCCCTCGACGAGAGAGACTTCAGCTTGTGTCGTGGTTGGTTTGCATCCAGGTTTACTGCCTAAAAAATTATTGACAACAATACATAGTTGGCAATTTTGTATAAGCCATGTCGTTCAAAATTAGCTACGTAACCGTTTATATCCAAATATTATAAATTTATTTATGCAATATAGGGGTGTCAAATGGGTGGGTTTGGGTGGATAATCAATGGGTTGGATCCTTAAAAACCCATTTGCCCATTTAGGCCCATTTAACAAAATATGTTTGGCCCATATCCAACCCAACCCACTCATTTAATGGGTTATTTTATGTATGTAAATGGTCAAAATATCCAACCAACTTCTAAAATGAGAGACATGACATAAATAACGTTCTCAAACCGTCATTACAATACATGGGAGAAATATTAAAAATTTTGAAAATCAATTGAAAACAATATTCCTGATACAGACTCCGTCTTAGACATGAATATCCAAATGTTTACAGTATGTAACTCTATATAGCCATCAATCAGTAAATATACCAATTGAAAGTATACGCTACATATACCATGAAGAAAATATGAATGAATGCATAATAAAAATTAAATAATGTCTTAAAGATGAGAGGAAACATCATCCACGGACCTTCCTAGCTGGTTGTCTACGTACTGCTTCTTTAGCCCCCTTCTTCCGTCGTCCTTTAACAAGTGTCTGATCTACGGAATCAACCACCTGAACAACAGTTATTGGTTTTTCCGGGGCTGGATTGGGGGTACCACAACCTAAGAAATCAACCATTTTGTTTATCACCGCACCTAGATTTTTATCTCTTTCAGACATCGAGTCACAATCGGAACTGCTCTTCGGGACCGACTTTGGGACCGACTTTAGGACCGACTCTATTGTACCCTTAGCTATCCCTTCCAAGTCTATTGTACCCTTAGCTATCCCTTGCAATATATATGATTTCATTCTGTTCAACCCCTCGGAAATGATGTTTCCAATTGCTTTAGTGAAAGATTGGTATTCCCCCCTCATGGTTGTCACACCCTCCGAGATAGTACTCAAGGCAACCTTCATGGACTTCACGTCCTCGCTCAACTCTTTCAATAAGATGTTGTTTTCATTAGTATGTGTGCCCATATTTGCATCATTTTCAACGGATGACCGGTGTTCTTTGTTAGAACCTACATTTAATCAATGTCAATGAAAAATAGTAGTTTTATGCGGATGACATAAACTTGGACTTTGTTGTTATGACATACATAAAGGAGACAATGCATGCAATTGGTCAATGATGACATACCATGGTCAATGACATCAATCTCCTTCCCTTTCTTCTGCACTTGTTGCACCACATCTTGGTGTTCAACCGTGTCGGGTATAAGCTACACGGGTGATAAGATGCAGCCGAATTGGTTCGTTAAATTTTTTGAAAAGAAACGCAAATATATAAAATGGCCTATGTATGTGCAACATACTCAGTTCACATACCCATGCAGCCCATGAAACAAAGCAAATTATATTTACCTCTGCCTTACTATAGCCACCGAGCCTCTTTAGAAGGCGGTTTAACTTGGCCACTCTTTTATTTGTCCACACACTAAGCCTAATGGCTGGACACAGTGACAACGGTATAATATGAATCCCATCATAAACTTGCTCATAGAATAGTACCTGTTCAAAAGAATTATGACTATATGGTTAGAATTAACCCCCAATACTATACTATAATAAAACTACTTTCATCAAATGAGACTGATCTTTATACCTGCAAAAAATATACACATCCACAAATATAAGTTTTACTTGGCTGTAACTTAAATGCCAACACGGCATCTCTCAACTTGTTGAACACAAACAAAGCCCAATTATACTCTGACACACGGTCATTGTCTTTTACCACATGTAGATATGTCCTCGGAATGTTCAAACTTGTAGTTGGGCAGAAGACAGTGGCAAGTAAGAACAAAACAACTTTCTGCTTAAATCCGCCGTCAACCACTACATCCGATGCAGCTAGTGCGGCCTCTATATTACCCAATGTGACCAATTCTGTCCCCATGAACCCATGTCGTTTACATAAAGGCTCAATGTCTTGGAATACACCAGAATCCGAAACTGGTGGGCCAGAATTACGTAGGCCTAAAATGAATCCAACTTATTCTGGCGTGATCACAACGGACCGACCATTTAATTCGAAAACAAAGCTTGGCACCGTTATGTTGTCGAGCATAAAGCAACAGAGCGCGTGATCGAACTTTGCACCCGCAATATCCAACCAAGATCCGAATCCTAATGATCGGACAGCGGCCTTCTTCGCCTCACTGAAACCACGGACAATTTCCTCACACGATCGGGTGTACATCGACTACGTAGATCTCTAACCTGTGAACAAAAACACGATATGCATGTTAGTCAATCCATGTGAAACAACTAAGCTATAATATACCATTAATTAACCAAAACTGAAGTACTACACATAAACACAATTAGGACTATACCACATCTATTTCCTCCACGGGCACTGCACTTCTCTGTTTTGCTTTGTACACTTCAGCAAGCTTTTTTGCTTGGTCAATGAATGGAGCTTGTGCCTCTGATGGCAGCGTCTTCCATTTTGTTGTCCGCCATAACCTACAAGAGTTAAATAAATTCTGACTGTAGAATTATATTTATCCCCCTATATTGTACACTGAATACTTAACTACAATGGGAAAACCTTTACTTGTCCCTTTGCATCTGATTTTTGAATGTCAGCCTGTCTTGCCTAAATTTCCTGTTGGCTGCCATGGGACCAAGATTCAGATAAAAGCAGTAGTATATATTATCAAAATAGACAGTACATACACTTTTTTATAACCTTAGAATAAACAATAAATCAACGTGTGGAAGCTTACTAATATAGTATGTAGCCATTAAGTGGCTGCTTGTTCCCAACTAACTTTTCGGACACTTTGGGAACATTCTTCTTCTTCTTCTTATGGCTCTTCATTGCATTATCGTTAGTACTCCCAGGGTGCCCACGCTTCATGTGAGGATGCGTGGACGCATCATCTGCATGGCCAGGCAAAGCCTGCATATAACGACAAATCAGGTTGGGGGTAAGCAAACAAAAACACAACTTTATTGTTCTGCACTTCATTACCTGGGTAGACAGGGTAGCATCAGTATCCATAGCTTGGTTGCCTACATTTTCCTGTTCTTGTATAGGGTTATCCTCAATGATTGCCATTCCTGTTAAAGCAGAAAGTATGTTACCATAAATTCTCTGACAATATAAAGCCCAACGCCAAAATAGAATGAACGTCGAAAACAAGGCATACAGTATGGGGTCTACTTTGACCATTCACATATAAAACACGTATCCATTTTAATTATGGGGTCTACTTTGACCATTCATATATAAAACACGTATCCATTTTAATTATGGGGTCTACTTTGACCATTCACATATATAACACGTATCCATTTAAGCATAATGACGTAGAATGAGGGCTATTATGACAATTCATATAGATAAATCCAACCAATGTCCAACTGTGCTCGACCAACATCTTCTAATAATAACATGATTTGTCTGATGTGCTTTAGCAGACAAACCAATAAGGGAATATAACTTCTTTTCACGTGAGTCAGCAATTGTTGTCTTTATTCTTTTAGCAAAAAAAAATTGTTGTCTTTATTCATATATTATTACATAGATCTATACTTCCATTGAACGAGACAGGACAAATCACTGCCAAAGAATCCATGTAAGTACACTTCAGTTACGGAAAAGCAACCCAAAGAATATCCAGGCTAGTACACATCAGTTAATGAAAAGCTACCCATTTACACACTTCCTCCTCCAATCAGTCACTCACATATCAAAAAAATAGATAATACTGAACACAGACACTAGCAATGTTTGGATTTTAAACTTAGAGGACACTTACCTTCACTGATCGGAGTGGGTGGGAGTTCTCTTCACCGATCTAAGATTCGTGGTGCATGGAGTGCTGGTCGTTCACGGAGTGGGTCTGCGTGGTGGTCGTCGGAGTGGAGTGGAGGCTTGGACGGAACGCCTGTCCTGGAGGGTTGCTCGAAGAGTTGTGTGCTGTTTTATGTGTGTAAAGCAACTAAAGAGTTGTGCGTAGAGCAACTGAGTAGAGCAACTGAAGAGTTGTGTGTAGAGCAACTGAGTAGAGCAACTGAAGAGGCGTGTGTGTCTGAACGGGTAAGAATGAAGATGTGTTAGTAAGTTAGTAATTTTAACAAAAAAAGTAATAAAAGGTTAGTAATTGATAATGGGTTTATGGTTTTTTGTGGTTTTTATTTTTTTCATAAATTTATTTACGATTTTTAAAATTTATATGTACACTGAAAAAAAGTGTGAAGCGTTTGTAATAACAACAAAATTTTATAAATTTCAAAAATATAATTATGAAAAATGGACTAAACGATCGATCATAAGAAAGTAATAAAAAGTTAGTAATTGATAATGGGTTTATGGTTTTTTGTGGTTTTTATTCTTTTCATAAAATTTTTTTGCTATTTTAAAAATTTATATGTGCACTGAAAAAAAGTGTGAAGCGTTTGTAATAAAAACAAAATTTTATAAATCTCAAAAATATAATCATGAAAAATGGACTAAACGATCGATCATAAAATGTTAATGTTAAAATTTGTGATCGGTCGCATTTCTCTCTGGGAATCAAACCTCCCTCTTAAAGCAACTTCGATCGATTGCATTTTTCTTTGTGAAAATTTACGATCGGTCGCATTTCTCTCTGGGAATCAAACCTCCCTCTTAAAGCAACTTCGATCGATCGCATTTTTCTTTGTGAAAATTTGCGATCGATCGCATTTCTCTCTGGGAATCAAACCTCCCTCTTAAGCAACTTCGATCGATCGCATTTCTTTTACTGAAAATTTGCGATCGATCGCATTCCCCTATGTGCAATGTACGACCTCACCGTAATGTTTACAAAGGAAATGTGGGATTGGTCGTAGTTCCAATTTTTTGTAAAGATTACTACACAAATAATCTTAAGATTACTTCTCTAGATTATGTAAAAATGTATACATTTGCCCAGATGTATCCATTACTAAACTGTTTGTTGGGTTTTTTTTTTTAACCATGTTACTATGTGTTAATTATCAGGTTCATGATATCATACAATCTCGACTGAAACCCGAAGTACCTCACATTACAAGGTAAGCATCAAGAGTTACATATTATCACAGTATTTAGATGTCGGAATATAGGATCGGTCGTAATCCTAGCCTCTTTTTTTTAGGTTATCAACTTTTGTTAGACTAGAAGCACCTATTTTCTCAAAGTATACCATGAATTGCATCTTTGATTTACCTATGAAATGGTAGCTATATGTCGTTTAACAAAAATGGTGAATGTGTTCATTTAAATTCCAAAAGGGTATCGTATGACGAACCATGTCATAATAACCTTGCCATTGTGTCACATTTGTAAATATTATAGTACAAAAGCCACAAATATGATATAAACATCAACGCACTAACAAAAACTACTACTTGTGAATATTATACTACAAAAGTCCCTCAAACCTCATATGGACATAAACGCACTACACAAAATAAAATGTTTCCCCAAGTGTCCTTACATAAAACCCCAAAAAATTGCAATAATTAGAAAATCTAATCATCGACCGGTGGAATACTCGGCTTACTTTGGACTGCCATCGTCATTATCCTCATCCTCATCATCATCAATATCATCATTTTGGTCATAGTGGTCACCTTCAACAGCAGCATCTGGTTTAGAATCATCTACTTTAGTACCATCTGTTGAACTTGCAGAAGGTGTCCATGCTGCCCCACTAGAAGAATCCATGGCCCGTTGCTCAAGACGACGCATACGAGTATTCAATTTGCCTAACACAATTTGTTGCGCATTCAATTGAGAACTAATACGGTGCAGGTGACTTACAATGCTTTTGAGCTCAGCCGTGACATCAGCATCATCTTCCACATCATCTTCCCCATCATTGTCAGCTTCTCGGGTGCGCTTCTTCTGCTTCTGCTTCTGCATCTGAGCTGCTATCCGGGTGACAGAATGACGATTAATTGGTTGCACTGATCGAGGAACCAACGGAATGGCTGCGGGGAAGTTCATGTTCAGATGGGTAAGAATACGGGTAATGACACACGGATGGATTAGAGAAAGCGAGGCATCTTTAGAGTGGTGCATGGTAATGAAAGTGTTACATATGACCGACGGGAGATCAATGGAAACGCCGGTCATAAGGGCATATAAAAACTGAGCTCGGCGAAGCCCGAATGTGTTCCTATGAGAAACAGGCAACAAATTGTGGGACATAACCAAATTAAACAGACGAGCCTCACATGTGAACTCAGTGGTGGTATTTGTTTTTTTTGTTCCCCATGCAATAGTCTTACCACAAAAGAGTTCCATCATGCTGTCTCGAAGAGGAACCAACTGACCAATATAAGGATATCCAGGCTGATGAACCCTAGGAATTTTTAATGTAGTAGCAACCACATCGGGAGAGATGTGATACGTTTTTTTCCTTAGGAACACATCAAACTCTAAAGTCGTTGTATTGATATTTAGAAAGTTGGAGTAAAACTCCGGAATAAGATCGTTAGGAGTAACAGTTGGCCAATCTTCACACATTGACTCCCAACTGCATTCCGTAATTTGTTTATCTAAACCATAGCGCACGCACTCAAGAAACCGAACCTCTCTCTTCGAATGGATACGACGGTTTGAGTGGTACTTTTCATAAATAAAAAATTAAAGACCTATAGTCTGGGAACTTTACTTTGTTAAATGGTTTGGATTTATTAGCTGGTGGGGGAATTTCAGTTTCAGTAGGTGCAGGAGGGGTAGAGGAAGAGGGATGATGGGTATCAGACATAGTAACCTTGGCAGCTTTAGTCTTTGTACGTGCCATCTGAAATGGAAACAACACACACAATTGCATTTCATGAAAACAACTCAAATGGAAACAACAAACACAGCAAATATGATGACAACAACTAAGAAAACATCAATGCAATTTCCTCACACATTCTACAACAAGTACATTGCATGCACATACGAAATTTTCAAACAAGCTTACTTTACACAATTACCACTTAACGAATCATACTAACACCCATTAAACCATAAAACCGACTCTAAAATTTACAACATGCATTAGTTGAGAAAACTCTAAGAACATCTTACACCCACCCAACATAAAGAATGGGAAAAACCCACAAACACTAGAATAATGCGAGAAAACCCTCTCTCATGTTATATAAATCATAAACTAAAGCCACAATTAGAATAATCAGGGAAAACCCTACGTCAAACCAAGTTAAATCTAAAAAAAAAAAAGCATTAAGACCGTAACCTTAGGTTTTGGAAACGACGGCAGTGACGGAACAAGAGTAAGTGGGCTTCGAAAACGAAGATGCTTACCGAATCAAAAGCTGTAAACGGCGATGTTGGGAGTGCCTTGACGGCTCGACGTGAAGGGGAGAGATAGCAGACGGGAGAGAGAAAAAAGGGTTTTGCTTTTTTGCAATTTTTCAGAAAGACAGATAGTGGCGGGGGTTAGAAATTTTTGGAGGATAAAAGTGTCTTTTTGTTTAAGTTCACAATGGGAGAAAGAGAGATAATGGCGGGGGTTTGAAATTTTTGGAGGATAAAAATGTCTTTTTGTTTCACAAATAGACAAAAGAGAGATAGTAGCGGGGGTTTGAAATTTTTGGAGGATATAAGTGTCTTTTTGTTTAAGTTCATTGGCTTTTTGGAAAAATAAGTGGTAAATTCTTATTGGATTGAAATACTAAATAATCATGCTATTTCAAAAATAGGAGATACTTTCTCGTCATGTACTATTAAGATATTTTTTTATTTTTTCAAAAGAAGCCAATATCATGAACTATTCAAGAAACGATCAATATAGTGACACACAAAATTTCATAATTTTTGAATGATATATTGTGATTAATACATAATAAAATGGTGTAAGAAATAGTTCCATATAAAAATAATGTTGTTCCAAACGCAACTTACAAGCATTCCATTTTGTGAAAAAATTTGTGTTTATAATATAGCTCAAGTTGGAACTCATGTTAACTCAATAGGTACTGAACTATGAGTAGGAATGTAAATGAATTGAACTAGTCATAAACAACTTGTCTCGATTTCAGAAAATGTTTGTTTATATTCGTTTATCTAACAAATGAACCAAACTCAAGTCCATGTTTAGACTCAAATATTAAACAAATCAATCTCAAACATTATAATGTTAATATGTGCTCTACCATAATACATTCTACTACAATTCAAAATCATTAGGAGAGAGTGAGTTACGGGAGATGCAGAGAGAGAATTGTTATGATTAACGGGGTTAACCAAGGGTTAAGTGGTATCATGTGCATTACACATGACTAGGCACATGTCTAATAATTACTGGTGCCACTTAATGGGTTGGAGGAATTTCCTCCAACCCGAGTTGAAGCTAAACTTTGTCCACTCTGGATTTTATAATTAAAAAGGGGAGTGATATCAATTCCCAAATTAATAATAGAAATATTAATACATTTTTTATAAAAACTAATTTTATATTTTTATTCAAAGATGGACATGTGTGTTTGGGGAGATAGATTTACCTCCAACTTGGTTTGAAAGAATTCTCGTTCAACCGAGTACGGGTCAATTACATAAACTATCCACATATATTATCTGAAAAAATTAACTGACTCATTAAAAAAGGTAGGCGACTAAAAATACACATGAATTATTTGTTTAATAGCCACGTAGTGGATTAGAGGATAACTCCTTCAAACCAGGTTAGGGGTTAACTATTTCCTATTTATGGAGTGAACGTTTTAAATATTTCAATTTACTTTTGCGTATTTTGTTAAGCAAACGCACTTTGATACCAATTAGTAATTTTAATTTGAGAAGCAGTCTATTTTAAGATTTATTTTGTATATTGTTTGTAAAGAATGATTCCCAACATTGAAAAAAAAAAGAAAAGAAAAAACATAATTAATAACAAGACTAGTAAATATAACAATAATAATGACTAGTCTCTTCACATACCTCCGCACGTGTTCAGAGGCTCAATTTTTTTTTTTGGGAAATTGTCCAATCCTTTATACTAACCATTGAAATAAGTGATTAAAGATAGCAAACCATCAAATTTTTTTAAAAAAATAAATCTTTTCAATTTTCTATTAGAATTTGGTTCCATGAATGTGTACTTCTGATTATTTTAACTGTGTTCATTTGAGGAGATTAGCACATTACTCAGTTAATAATTTGATATAAGCCAGTTTATTTATCAAACGGTAAACACATAATATGGTAAAAAAAAATTGAACAACGTGTATTTTTTGTTTGAATATTTTATTCATTTTAATTCATGCCAAAAACCTTTTAAATAAAAACAGATAATTAGAAATTCTTAAAAATAAATTTCTTACTACTAAAAGACATCTTAATAAAATATACTTATCTATTTTTTTATTTTATTTTTTTAAGAAAGGATTAGATTAGTTCACTTTAATGATCAACACCAAATTTTTTTTGTTTCTTTTTAAACGTGTGTTTATATATATATATATATATATATATATTTAATAAACACAGAATATCTAAAAAAAATTTTGAATAACATGTATTTTTGGTTTGTACGTTTTTGGCATAAATTTTAATTTATGCCAAAAAACCTTTTAAATAAAAACATATACTTACAAATTATTTAAAATCTAGACTAAAGTTAATTTTTGGCCCCCTAACTTAGGGGGTATTTTCATTTTGACCCCTAACTTAAAAAATTTTCATTTCAGCCCTATAACTCTTTTTAGCTGTCAAATGCATCCTTCCGTTAATTTTAAGACCGGCCCCCTCCATTAAGCGCCAACCTGGACCATTGTAGTGCTTACTGAGCATCATACATGGCTCATAAGCCATCCAAATCAGCAATTTTTATTATTATTTTTTAATTCAATTCATAAATTTTTAATTAAAAATTAATCAATTACATTTAAACCCAAAAAAAATATTGACAAATTAAATAAAATTACAAACAACCAAAAAAAAATTATGAAATTGATTTCGGGAAGAACGTAAAACGGGCAAAAATAAATTTCCCCTTCCGCCACCGCCAACGGCTTCGAGGACTCCAGCTTCCACACCTCTCTTTCTTATGCCGCCACCAGATCCAAGGTTTTTTTTTTTTTTTTTTTTTTTTTTTTTTCTCCAAGGAAAAGCCCATCAGAGATCTTCGTCCTCTTCCCATTCCGTCTCCACAAAAATTCTCAAATCCCTTACAAAACCCACCAAATCCAAAACCGTGATGCTTCACAAACCCAGAAAAAATTCAGATCTTGGCCACCTCCAAAACACCCGCAAGCCACCCCTTCCCAAACCCCATCTTAGCCACCAAATCACCAAGACCTGTGATGCTTCACAAACCCAGAAAAATTCAGAAAAACAAATCAATACGGAGTAGCTGGAAGAGCTAAGGTTGAAGCCGTTGTCGTCGTCTTCGGCATCCAAGAGGACGCAAGTCCCGGCGCTTAACATGCGGCTTTGGTACGCGCCGCACTTGGAATTGCCCTGTGGGATGGTTCTCAAGGGTGCCACACTCGTTGCCATTCATCCCAGCGATCAGTCCATGCAATAGATCTATGATGTAAACTAAAGGGGAGAGAGAGAGAGAGAGAGAGAGAGAGAGTTCTTGGCTGAGAGACGATTGGATTTAAAAATAAAAATAAAATGTTTTTGTTTTTTTTTTTTAATCTTTTTAATTATTTATTAATATATATTTATATATATAAAATATATATATATATATAAATATAATATATAATAGCTGAAGACATGAAGCATTAAAACCAAGAATGTCTTACATCATGACAAGTGACATTTCTATTTATCGTTTAAAATTCCCAACTGATATGTTGTTTTAAATTTTAAATTTCTCAAGTGGTATGATGCATGTGTTTACAAGAGCATTAAACGCACAAAAACAATAATTTTAATCGTTGTTAAACACTTTTTAAATAAAAATGGATAATAACAAATTATTTTAAATAAATCTCTTACTACTAAAAGACATCTTAATGCTAACAATAGTAATATAAATATTAATTTTGATAAAATGTTAATGTTTTTGGAATGTCGTTTTTGTGACAAACGACACTTCTGTTCAAAATTTTTTTTGTCTTTTCTTTTTCACAATATCAATTACATAAGCTTGAATTTTATTAGCTCATTCGAGTTAACTAAGTTATGCCATATCCCATTTATGTAATAATCATTTTTTTGTTAGATTTGTCTTTTCTTGACTGTGGTCTCCTCAGATTGTTTTTGTTTTTGATTTGATGCAACTATAATCAATATTAAAGTGTAATTTTGAAATTGAAATTCTAATTTAATAATGGCAGTGATATTAAATTTTTTTTTTCTTTTTCCTTTTTTATCCGCCATCAAATTAACCTACAATTTGCCCAAAAAATAAAATAGAGTCTCTGAGGAGGCTAGTAATGAATATACAACACTAGTTCGACCTATCTCAGACAAACCTTTAGAAAATTATAAATAAAAAAATTGATACGCATCGAAAGAACTATGACAATTAAAAAAACAATTAATAAAAAATTATAACTTTTACATAAATGCCAATCAGTATTCGCATAATACATATCAAGGAAAGAAAAAAAAAAAAATTTCTTGCATAAAGTATAATAGTAGTCAAATTATTACTATCCTTATTAGTATTACATGGACTTTGTGTACAATTTTTTTCAAACTTACAATTCGTCCAAATATTTCAAAGGAATTCTCACGATCAATCTAATTATTCACTGCATAATTTCTGGGGAACAAGCGATTGATCACTTGAATTTGCAAAGGAAATATTCGATCGATCGTTATATTTACTGTAAAATTGTACTGAAGGAAATTTACGATCGATCGCTAAAATTTGCAAAGGAAATAGCCAATTGATCGTATTATTCTCTGTACAATTTTTGGTGAATAAGCGATCGATCGATAAAATTATCAAAGGAATTAGCGATTGATCAGTATAGAGTTCCACTTTTGGGAATTTTGCGAACGATCTTTTCAATTTGCAAAGGAAATAGCCAATCGATCCCATTATTCTTTGTACAATTATGGAGAATATGCGATCGATCGGTTACAATTTTCAAAGTATTTTACGAGCAGTCCTTATTTTCACTTTACTAGTGGGAAATTTACAATAGATAGAATCCAATTTTCAAAAGAATTGTCGATTGGTCCAGGCTTAAGGCTATTTGTTCACTGCCATGCAACTACATAATTTTGAAACAAATATCAGCAAAGTCTACTATATCAAAAAGGCTCTTTATAGGATCCTGCCGCAAAATATTTTAAGACTTAAAATTACTCCTTGTTATGCAACCCAGGTGACACAGCGCAGAGGCTGGAAGGTAAAGAAGGCACATGTATGAAAATGTGACACATGTGAATGAATGTAATATAGTCCACTAATACTTCAAAGAGTCTAAAGTTTACAACAAGAAAGAAAACATAGAAAAGTAACTGCAAATAATATTCAATATAAAGTCTCATTCCATCTCAAACATCAAAAAAAAAAAAAAAAAAAAAAATCACCAACACAAGAACGGATCCTTAAGCAGCCCAGTCATAAAATCTTTAAACATAGAGTTTACTCAACATTGATAAGGATAATTTAACATCCTTTCAGAAGGAAGTTGCCCCAAATAACACTCCTGAGATTTGATTAAATGATACACTGAAGTAAAAAAAAGAGCATTGGGTAAACCAAGGTAGGCAGTGAGTGACCTCTCCGATCGTCGATACTCATGCTCCACATCTCTTGTTCTCTCCCTTTCACGTGACTCCAATGTTGCATGCTCATATTGGTAATAATCATCCTCCATTCGATCATATTGGTCATGACCACGGTTATGATATTGTTCATAATGGTCATGGTCGTCCTAGACATCCAGATGATCATACTGGCCCCAACTTCGATAAAAACTCACTATAACACTAGGAAGAACTACAAATTTTTTGTTATGCGAAACTATCAAAATACACATTTCCCACCATCTTGAATGGTGTATAGTACATAACTTCTACAACTTATAATACAAGCTACCCAATGACTGGGCAGCTTTAACTAAGGGAAACTCAAGACCCCATGTCATCAGACCTGCACAACACGAAGCAATGAATTATACATATGACTAAAACATCCCAAGAATATAGCCATCTGTTGTAAAATATGTATTTACCTATAACAAATCATATTCACAAACATGGTATACTTCAAGATGTTGCAAACATGGTATGGTACATTTGTAGAAGGAATACGCATATATTTAGTACTTAATTGGGACAAAAAATGTCAGAAGTTGGTAAATGTTAACAACTTCTCAATGTTTACTTGTAGGATTCATCACCATATATCCAAAGATGGATACAAGTGCTTACGCTAAAGCAGGCACCTCAAGAAACACCACATACCATGCTGTTAGTGTAAATCCAACAGATGAAAGGCGTGCAGTTCATTAGACAAAAGATGATATTTCAAGGATGACTTTTAAGACTGTAGCCGAATGGGAAGAATGGTACAAACACTACAGCTTCTTAATGGGATTTGGGGTGCGAAGAGAAGACATAAAAACGGATAGGAATGGAGAGGTCATCGCACGAAAATGGGTATGTTCAAAAGAAGGGTTCAAGAGGACAAGTAACGAAGAAGACGGAAGCCAACGCCAAGAATGATCCATAACTAGATGTGGATGTGAGGCATTCTTGCGTGTCAAGTTGGATAAAACCTCCAATACTTGGGTTGTTGCAAACCTTGAACTTACACACAACCATGCATTGACAGATACATAGCAAGCATTTTTCATTCCAGCCTATTGCACCATCGCTGAAGGTGAGAAAGCTGAAATTCAATCGTTGTACCAAACTGGAATAAAGCAATCCCAATGTACGAGCATCTAGCGCACCAAGCAAGAGGATACAACAGACTACAGCTTACAAAAAAAGATTTATACAACTACATGTATGCTTATCGCCAGTCGCAAGTAGGAGATGGTGATGCAAACAGTGCACTAAGCTTCCTAGAAGGGATAGATTCTAAGGAGCCCGACTTTTATTATGCATACAAGACAGATGAAGATGGCCACCTAGAATGTTTATTTTGGAGTGACTCCACCTCACGCCTGGATTATGCATACTTTGGAGATGTGGTAGCATTCGATTCAACATGTAAGACAAATAAATACAATTTACCATTTGTGGTACTTATTGGTGTGAACCATCATCATCAGACAATTGTCTTCGGAAGTGGTTTATTGAACGTAGAAACAGAAGAAGCATACACATGGCTCCTACAAGCATTCCATGATGCAATGAACAATAAATCACAAGTTTTAGTGGTAACCGATGGAGATAGGGCAATGCGCAACGCTATCAACACAGTTTTCCCAAATGCCAACCATAGACTTTGTTCATGGCATCTGGCATGCAATGCCAAACAACATATAAAGAATAGTAAAGCCCTTCATGCATTTCATAAATTGATGAATGACATCCAAACACGTGACCAATTTGAAGAGAATTGGAATTCTATGATTGAAGACTTTCACCTACAAGAAAACGAGTGGTTACGTAAAATGCATACCGATCGGGCAATGTGGGGAGAGGCATACTTAAGAGGAAAATTTTGGGCGGAAATAAGAAGTACCCAAAGATGTGAGGGTACACATGCATACATTAAGCGTTCCCTAGAAAGAAAAACTTCATTAGTTGACTTCATGAAACAGTTTCACAAGAAACTTGATGGGATGCGACATTCTGAGTCCGAGGAAGACTATATCACACAGCAGAAAAAGCCACCATCAGCTGGGACAGTACTACCTGACATTGAGAGACATGCAGCATCGATATATACACAAACCTTATTTGAAAAAGTAATGAGTCGACTAAAACAGGAAGGATACTTATTTCAGAGACATTTTGGGGGGAGTATTGAACATCAACTTCGAACGTATACCTTAGAAACGACTCTAAATCGTACAGCACGTTGGGAAGTGACATTTGATGCGAGAAGTGTGTCTATAAGATGTACCTGCTTAGAGTTTGAAACAGTTGGATTACCTTGTGAGCACACCTTCCATGTTATGAAGGTTGAGAGGCTTCAAGAAATACCTCAAAACCTCATTAGCTTGAGATGGACCAAAATTGCAAAGTCCAATACTAGACCAACATATCATTCATTACAGGAGCCTAATGATGTAACTGAGGTGGTACGGTATGGTGCATTAACATCTAGATGCAACTATTTATGTTACATAGCGTCAAGATCGGATGAAGGGTATAGACAATTCAATGCTGGATTGGATATGCAAACACAACAAATGCATCAACTACATGCATCAGATAGAAGTTACAACGATGAAGACATAAACAGATCATCTAGTAGGGCAGATTACATCAAAGATCCACGAGTTACACATACTAAAGGTGGACAAAAGGCTGACAAGGGAAAGGAAATAAAAAAAAGAAAGTGTGCCCTATGCAAGGAAGAAGGACACACAAAACGAACATGCCCTTTATCAAACATCAATATGATGGATAATAACAACCAAATCACCAGCCCTACACTACAATTTCTATTAGCAGAAGACATGTCATTCAATCCTACAGTGCACAACTCAATTTCCCATGACACAAGTGTATACGCTACAATGATGGAGAACCCGTCATACACAACCGCAACGGATGCACAGGTAAATTAATGACTAAATTTTAAATATCGTATGAAAACAAATATTACTATATATTGGGGTATACATGCCAATTTTCTACACAGAAACATTATTCAATAAAACAATCACATCTTTTCAAGGGTACATGTCAGTATACAATTCATCCAACCCAAACAGAATCTCCAGCCCTACATTACAATTTCTATCAACATAAGACATGTCATTCAATCCTGCAGTGCACAACTCAATTTCCCATGACACAAGTGTATGCACTACAATGATGGAGAACCCGTCGTAAACAACCGCAACAGATGCACAGGTAAATTAATGAGTGAATTTTAAATTTTGTACGCACGCAAAGATTAGTATATATTAGGGTATACATGGCAATTTTCTACGCAGAAACATTATTCAATAAAAAAATCACATCTTTTCAGGGGTACAGTTCAATATACACTTCATCGAACCCAAATACAGAACAAGACCAATTTTATCATTGGCTTTGATCCAACCATTCAGATGTTGTCCATATCAGGTAATAAGGCATTCAATTCTTATGATTTTCGCAACCTATGTTAAATATGTAATTATATGAATACTTTTTCCTTTGCATTTTTTTATAAGTAATATGTAATTACATGAATAATAAATATGCAATTGCAAAATGTATTGAATTTCCAAACAGAATCAACCCAGATAGAATCGACCCAATTAAATGTATTCAATGCCCAAATCTAATCAACATGAATGCTGATATAGAATCAAACCAATTGAATGTATTGTATAATGTACTTATATGTAGTTACAAGAAATTTTTAAACCAACCAAGTAATATGTACTTACATGTTCATATTTAATGTATATTTTAAACCTACCCAATTGAAATTACTAATTTGAGGTGCGCGTATTTTAAACTTACATGTTCACATCTGACCCATCCTCTTCATCTATGAGTTCTGATTTGGGTACTACATAGACATAGTGCCATTAAGTCCCTTGTGATTTTTCGAGGTGCGCGTATCCATGGAACGCTGGCCCAGACACCCAAGTTAACCAAAAAAAAAAGTTAACATTTGACCAAATAACATACTAATTAGATTACTCTAATACCACATCACCATCAAATAAAGGCATGAAATGGAGAAGATCCATGTGTACAGAGTCTTTATATCTTTTCATAAGTTGTACATTTATTCAAACAAAGGTAAGATGTATCAACTTGATATGGCTCTCCTTAGATTCTTTTCAGTGAAAGACTTGTATTATACCTCAAACACACAGATTGGTTATTAATTTATTGGTATCTAGTCACCAAAAAGCAAACACCAACAAAAATAAAAAAACCTAAGAAATAGATACAGGATACATCCATCCATCTTCAATTTTTTTTTTCTCTCTACCATCACACAAATGAATAACAAATGCCTTTGAAATATGCCTCTGAAATGCAAACAACATACGCCAATACATGCATACAAACATCACCCATACATAAACACACATAAACATACATTTTTCTTATTAAATCCATTTAAAAGCGAATCACACATACATATAGACATAAATATATGGGGTATTACACACTTGAATCTATACAGCAATCAAAAGCATCACCCATAAATTCCCATCTATACATAAACACCTACTGAGCTAATACTTGACATACACAACTACTACACACATAAAATCCCAGAAAAAATAAGACGAGCCCAAGTTCAGAATCTTAGTACTTCCATCAGTTCCATCATGAAACAAAGAAAAATCTCAAACAAAACATAAACCAAATCATAATACCCAAAAGCAACAAAAGCAATAAAAACAATAAACAAAATCAAAACTTTTCAGAAACCCCAAAATCTAGCATGGAAAACCTTAAGACCCCATGTTTTTATTTTTTTATATAATCCCCCCTTCATTTCCCCACAAACCAAACCACATCATTCAAAAACTCATTTTACTTCACTTTCACTCGTTTTCTCAGCAACCCAACAGATACACACATAGAGGAAGAGAGAGAGAGAGGTACCGAGTTACACAGCTTAAAGCTGCGTAGCGAGAGAGATGATAATGGAATATGAGAGAGGGTGTGGAGGCTAGGGTTTTGGTATTTAAGGGTTGCTTGTTTGGTTTGCTATATGGGTTTTGTTTTGTGGACAGCAAATTTGAAGTGACCCAAATCAATCTAAGAAGAAGAAGAGGATCATCAAGCACTGTTGAAGAGGAAGACGCGGGCCACACGGTCTGTTTCTTGGAGAGAAGAAACTCCGTCTCTAGATCCAAACTCTCCATCTGTGTTTGGCTCTCCTCCATCGCTGCTACCATGATTCTTTCTTCTTCTTCATGAGGATTGAAGAACACAGATGGATGGAGGGTTAGGGTTAGGGTTAGGGCTGTGATGGGGGGCTGTATTTGAGGAAATATATAAGCGGGGAAAAAAGAGCACCAGTTCTTCAGGTTAACAATTGAAAAAAAACTTTAGAAATTCTCGACTAAATAAAGAGGGGAAATATATAAGAGAGGAAAAAACAGCACCAGTTCTTCAGGTTACCAATATCCTTGAAAAAAAAAACTTCACAAATTCTCAAATAAATTAAATTGCACTTTCAAAAATTTTAAAATGAAATTTAAGCGATCAATCGCGTAAATTCAAATGAATTAGTTGCGATCGATCGGTTTATTCACTGTACAGAAATTGTGTTGTGCTGTACAGTGAAAAAACTGATCTATTGCGAAAATTCAAAGGAATTTTTTACGATCGATCGGTCTATTCACTGTACAGAAATTGTGTAAGTGTTGTACAATGAATAAAGAGATCGATCGCGAAAATTCAAAGGATTTTTTTACGATCGATCGGTTTATTCACTGTACAAAAATTGTGTACAGTGAATAAAGAGATCGATCGCGACATTTCAAAGGAATTTTTTGCGATCGATCTCTCTATTCACTGTTTCTACATTATTGAACAGTAAATAAACCGATCGATCGCAAAAAATTCCTAAGAATTTTCGCGATCGATCGAAAAGTTTTCCAAAAATTGTATTGTGAATAAAATTATTATCATATAAAATTAAACATCATGCCTATATTTATTAGGCACACTCAAGGACATTATTCAAGCAAAAATCACTTTTGGACTTTCCCAATGGAAAATATTCCACCTTTATTGACATTTTTCAAGCAATGTGCAAATATTTTTCACCTTTCTTGCTAAAGCAAGTTGTGAAATCATGGATGAATTTGCTTGACATTATTCTTTTAGTTTCCTTTCTTTCAATTTATTTAGAAAAGGAGATTAAAAATGAAAAAATTGATTTAAAGATGATACTAAAAAACAAAATGTTTTGACTAATAAAAATGCAATCCTAATGGACCTTACTAATGACAAATTTTTACATTACCAATAAAATAGAACAAAAAATAAATAAAAAACTGTTTGATATTAGGGTGATTAACGTTGACCCAATAGTTAGCAATTTGCCACCAAAAAAAAGAAGGTAGGCTCTATTTAAAAAAAAAAACCAATAACTAGATTTTCATTTTCTCTTTTCCATTTACCCTATTAAAAAAATATATTCTTTCTCCATTGCTATCACCTGATTTCTTTTTTTTCAATCAAAGAAAATATAAATAGAGATGAAGAAAAAAATAGTCTACACGAAAAAATAACAAGCAAAAGACTTCCAGAGCCTTTTGAATATCTCTAGCCATAGCAACATTTTAGTCAATTGCCATAAATTACACCATTTATTTACATGACACCGGAAACTAAAATTTGTACACAATTGTATTCATTGCTTCTCGTTAAAGGCCCTTCCAAACTTCCAACCCATTGCATGAGACAATAATTGCTAACTTTAATATTTTTTTTTGATCGGTAATAAGAAAGTATTATTAAAGAAAGGAAGAAAACATCCCCAAGCACACAGGTTGTGTGCTAAAAGGAAGAAAAGTTACAACAAGGTACAAGAATCTAAAAACTCCTCAAAATAGGAGGGACTATAACTGCTACTACAGTGCAGCCAATCAAAGAGAGTGTGCAATAGGACCAGCTTTAGCTCCAACACTGTCCTCTCCTGCCCTTCAAAAACTCGTAAATTCCTCTCACGCCATAGAACCCACATAACACATAAAGGAACAGCACCCCACACGTCCGCATGGCTGGATTTACGGAACGACCCCATCCAACTAGCCATAACCTCCACAACACTCCCAGGCATCACCCAAATGACCCCGAAAAGGCAAAATACCATGGACCATAGACTCTGGGCGGTCTCACATTGAAGGAGTAAATGATTAGGAGATTCCCCACTATGCTTACACATACAACACCAATCCACAATGCAAATACGGCGTTTTCGCAGATTGTCCATAGTGAGAATCTTCCCATGAGCGGCTGTCCATACGAAGAAAGCTACACGGGGAGGAGCTCCCACCTTCCAAATACTTTTCCATGGAAACCTCAACGAAGTATTCAAGGATAAAAGCTTATAGTATGATTTCACCTCAAAACAGCCACTTCTAGAAGGACCCCAACACACCCGATCCTCTTGATGTTGATGAACCTTAACGGAGTATAACAAGCCAATCATAACCTGGAAAGGTTCCACTTCCCAATCATGTAACAACCTAGTAAAACGAACATCCCAATGAGGAACCCCATTCTGCCAACACAAGTAGTTAGCAACCCGAGCCTCTTTACTCTGGGCAATTCGGAAAAGCAACGGAAAGGCCCTGCTGAGCGGAACCTCCCCACACCAAATATCCAACCAGAAATGGATGCGCGACCCACAGCCCAGAACAAACTTAAGGTGAGAAGAGAAGTGATCCCATCCCTGTCTAATATGTTTCCACAATGACAGACCATAAGGACCATCAGCAATCCTCGGACTCCAACTCCTTGGCTCATATCCATATTTTGTAACTATTACCTGCTTCCATAGAGAATCATGCTCTACCATAAATCGCCACAGCCACTTACCTAGGAGAGCCTGATTCAAGACAGCATGGTTTTTAATACTCAATCCTCCACAATGAACAGGTTGGCAGACCGTCTTCCAGTTAACCAAAGGGAACTTAGGAGCATCCCCCATACCACCCCAAAGGAACTCACGCTGCAACCTCTCTATTCGACGATTAACACTAGCCGGGATAGGGAATAAAGAAAGGAAATAAACAGGGAGGCTAGAGACTGTACTCTTAATCAAAGTGAGGCGAGCACCCTTCGAGAGATAAAGCTTCTTCCACCCTGCCAATTTCCGCCCTATCTTCTCCAAAACCAGATCCCAAAGGGCTTTAGACTTATACCGGGCACCCAGAGGAAGACCCAAATAATTCATAGGCAAAACAGATATTCTACACTCCAACATTGCAGCTAACTCCTGAATATTGGGAACATTCCCAATGGGGACCATTTCGGACTTGCCCAGATTCACCCTTAACCCGGACACCGCTTCAAAACAAAGCAGGGTACATTTCAAGTACCCAATTTGATCTATATCTGCATCACAGAAAATCAACGTGTCATCTGCAAACAAAAGATTAGAGATCATCAACGGATTATTGTTCCTCCCTTGAACCTCAAAGCCCCTCAAGAGATGACCCTCTTCAGCCCTCATTAGCAATCTATTCAAAGCTTCCATCACAACAACAAAAAGCAAGGGCGATAGAGAATCCCCTTGGCGCAAGCCACGGGAGCTCTCAAAAAAACCACAAGAACTCCCATTTACCATAACGGAAAATCGAACTGTGGAGATACAAAAATAAATCCACTTCCGCCAAGTCTCCGGAAACCCACATCTATGCAACAGAGCTAACAGGAAATCCCAGTTTACATGGTCATATGCCTTCTCGAGATCCAGCTTGCACAAAACTCCAGGAGTCCCATCCCTCACCCTGCTGTCCACACACTCACTAGCAATCAACACGGAGTCCAAAATCTGTCTACCCTAGGATAAAAGCATTTTGAGATTGGGATAGAAGACCCCCCAACACTCCCTTCAACCGGTTGGCCAAAACCTTTGAAATAATTTTGTACATGCTCCCCACTAGACTAATAGGTCTAAAATCCTTCATCTCAATAGCCCCTGCCTTTTTAGGAATCAGAACCACAAAAGTTGCATTCAAGCTCTTAGCAAAGGTACCATATTGATGAAAATAATGCATAACCCTCATTACATCCGTTTTAACCACACCCCAACAAGCCTGGTAAAAGGCCATGGTAAACCCGTCCGGCCCTGGAGCCTTATCTCCAGACATGCACCGGACAGCTTCCAACACTTCATCCTCCCCAAACGGAAGTATCAAGTTGTTCGCCTCCTCACTCACCAAGGTCTTGAAAGGGAGACCATTCAAAGTTGGGCGCCACGGAGTAGATTCACAATATAGATGCTTATAATACTGAACTATACCTTCCTCCACCTCCTTAGGATCCGACGTCACCGTCCCCTCAATATTCAAACACCCAATGAAATTATTCCGCCGATGGGAGTTAGCCATACGATGGAAGAACTTCGTATTCCTATCCCCTTCCTTAAGCCATAGAACACGAGACTTTTGACGCCAACTAATCTCATCCAAATCCATGACTTTATGAAGCTCACCACGGCGATCCTCACGAGAGGTCCTTTCCTCCACCGATAAAGTTCGGGACTCCTCCAACGCATCCAACTGCTGAATCTCCCTCATCAACTCCCCCTTACGGACCCCAACATCACCAACGCATCCAACTGCTAACTTTACTATTTCATTTCGAGTAAAATAACTAGAAAAAATTAATGAGTCACATGGTGATCAATATACTAATTCAAACTAAAAATAAATTGAGTTAGACTGTTGGTAAACACCAAAAACACTAACAAGCAAATTTACAACAAAATTCCAAAATCTTGTAGAAACCACATCCTGCTCCTGCCAAAGACATTGCATCAAACAATGTGGCACAACCTCCAAAGTACAACAAGAACTTCTAGATGGTCATTCTAGCATTTAATAAGTGCCTGCAACAATAAATCAACTGTGCAATGAGCACTCACAACAATTGAAAGCTGAAAACTGAGTGAAATAAAAAATTTCAATGAAAAAATGAGCATTTAAGGATGCTATGTTACAGAATTACAGTCTTATAAAAAAAAAGCATGCTATAGCCTATAAGTTACATAAAGATACTATGCAATCACCTGCACCATATAACAGTTTTGAGATGTCATTAAAGTATAAAATCAAAATACCTGTAATAGAACTTTGTCTCTCAAATGATCCATTTGGCATCGCAAGCAGACGAAAAGAAATAAGAATTTACAGGGCTGGTAGCAAATGAACCGAGAACAAATATCTAACATAAAATCATCCAGGTATATTCAAGCTACTTAGAGTTATATTATATAATCACAAATAGATACAAGATACATCCATCCATCTTCAATTTTTTTTTTTCTCTACCATCACACAAATGAATAACAAATGCCTTTGAAATATGCCTCTCAAATGCAAACAACATATGCCAATACATGCATACAAACATCACCCATACATAAACACACATAAACATACATTTTTCTTATTAAATCCATTTAAAAGCAAATCACGCATACATATAGACATAAATATATGGGGTATTACACACTTGAATCTATACAGCAATCAAAAGCATCACCCATAACAAGTTTTGAACACACTTCAGCAAATGTTCAAATCCTTCCAAAGAATCAAATAAACTTATAATAACACACTACAATAGAAATACAATAACTAACAAGCTTAATTGGGCTTCAAAGAATTTACAAGCTTGGTGCAAATTTGAATACATTAAAACGTACAAAACACGATTTGGCTAACAAGCAATGCATAGAGGATCTCAGTAAATTAATGTTATCTTCAATTCCTTCACGGAAATTGCAGATAGATAACGCAGATTTTTATTAACATCAGTCATCCATTCAAGAAACGCAAAAAATGCAAAGCCCGTAAAAATTGTAATAAGAATTCAAATAAGTATAAAACCAAAACCAAAACCAAAAACATTCTTTCATTTTTTTTTATTTTTTTTTTAAACGAACAGCATCTCAGATGGAATTCTCCCCATAAGTTTCTTCACAAGAAATCATACTGCAAGGATAACAATGGTATTTACTCATCACGGATGCCCAAAGGAGGACAAAAAAAATCATAGAATGGAAGAAACAGAGGCAGGAAAAAAATAACAATGACACTTGTAACCACACAATCATCAACGACAATCAACCACAGGAAAAGAATCTGAACAATTAATAGCACTCATTCTACCATAAAGTCCTGAACTTTAAGAATTTGGTAAGTAATAAAGGCATAAAAATGAACACCCAACAGCAAAAACTGAACAAACATACCATCTAATAAATAGATCATGAATATAAATGATATGATAACCATCTTTCAAGGTTACCATCACTAATCAAGCAACAAACCAACACACAGATCAAACCCTCACCATTTACCAACAAACCCCAAGCTTTAGTCTTAGGGTTTCAAACGGAGATGAAGAAAAATTGAAAATAAAGGGGAAAATGCAAGATTTCTTACAAGGGCTCTCATTCTCACTCTGGAGCGACTCTGGAGCGCCGAAATTGCTCATCCCTCTCGACTTGTGTATCTACATATACCAAAAAAAAAAAAAAAGAAAAAACAACCCATTAAGTAGTCTATAACTTAATCGAAAACCCATCAAAGATCTGCAAAGCACAACCAAGATGTAAACTTAAAAAGAAGAAAAACCCAGAATTTTTGTCACAAAAAAAGTAGTAGTAGAACAAGTTGAAGCCTCTGGAAGATTTGGAAGAAAAAAAGATGAAAAAACTGAGATATGTACCTGAGGCTGAATGAGAAGCAAGGAGCTGTAGAAATCTTAAAAGGATGAAGAAGATGATGCCTGGTGTGTGGATCGGGACAGGTGAGGGAGAGAGAAAAAGAAAGAAAATGGAAAGGAAATACGGGTCTTAGGGTTTCCTTTAGGAAAAGAAAAAAGAGAGAGAGAGAGAGAAAAGAGACGGAGAAAAGAAAAAACAAAAAACAAAAGAGAAAGCCAAACCGGTTGCAACCGGTACCCCTTCTCCATCCAACGGCCCAAATTTGCCCAAACTTTTTAAGGAAATCTAACGGCTTAAAAGCCTTGGCGGGACCGTCCCGCCAGCTACAATTGGCGGGACGTAAGTGCGACCCGTTTAAAATATACGGTAAATTGCTTATGTGATAATAGGTGCTGATATTTAAAATTTCATGTTCCTGATTTTATGGCTCATGTCCTACATTTCCTCTGCATCCAAGAGTATAGCTTGAACGGTGGAAACAATGTCCTTCAACTTTTGGAGTTTATCTTTGACATTCCAGATAGATCCCCAATGATTTTTTGCGCAAGACTAATTATCACTTGGATTGAAATCTTATGTAACACTAAAAGAAAAAATATTATATAAGTGAAATTCTTTTTTTTTTTTTCCTAACATTTTCAAAATTTTTTATTTTTGCTTTTTTAAATTTTTTAATAATATGTTTTTTTTTTCTTCTCATATTTTCAAAAAAATTTTTTTTTTGTTTTTTAAATTTTTAATAATTTTTTATTAAATAATTGAAGTTAATTTTCAATTTCAACTACTCAATTGATATTATACTCATATCAATTGCATGGATATCATGTAGGCCATTTCTTCTTGATGGGTTTTATATATATTTTTTTATATTGGGGCTCAATAATGTTTTCGCGTAACAAAAAGCTGCAATGCTGCTAAATCATCTTGACTCCGCGTGAAGACTAAAAGGACGTCTTGTATTGTCCAATCAATTGTCATACATATTTTATGAAGTTGCTCAGAAAAAAGGTTTGTCCTTTCAAAAATTTCATAAAGGGTGCCCACAGCTCAGTAATGATTTTGAGAAAAGCTGCACAGCTCAATAATGACTCAGAAAATGAGAGGGAAACTTTACCATCACACTTTCTGCGACATTTGCATGTGAAATAAATGTTGACAGAAAGCTTGGGTAAATTCATTTCACTTGGACTTTTTTTCTTTTCTTTTATGGTAACTTTTGTATCTTATAAATTGTAATTTTGTAGAGAATCGAATAGAACTGCTCAATGCTCATGATCTTGGCAGGTGATGCTCTGGCAGCAGATAATTGTACCTTTTTTTTGCTTTTTGCTTTTTATCAGTTCCGGTTTTACTTAGTAGAAGAGCTAAATCAGTAAACTTCAGGGTTAGACTTACGTCCCGCCAACAGTAGCTGGCAGAACGGTCCCGCCAAGGCTTTTAAGCCGTTAGATATCCTTAAAAAATTTGAACAAATTTGGGCGGTTGGATGGAAAAAGGGTACCGGTTGCAACCGATTTGGCTTTCTCTTTTGTTTTTTCTTTTTTCTTTTCTCCGTCTCTTTTCTCTCTCTCGTTCTTCTTTTCCTAAACCAAACCCTAAGACCCATATTTCCTTTCTATTTTCTTTCTTTTCTCTCTCCCTCGCCTGTCCCGATCCACACACCAGGCATCATCTTCTTCATCCTTTTAAGATTTCTACAGCTCCTTGCTTCTCATTCAGTCTCAGGTATAGATCTCAGTTTTTTCATCTTCTTTTCTTTCAAATCTTCCAGAGTCTTCAACTTGTTCTACTACTACTTTATTTGTGACAAAAATTCTGGGTTTTTCTTCTTTTTAAGTTTACATCTTGGTTGTGCTTTGCAGATCTTTGATGGGTTTTCGATTAAGTTATGGACTACTGCTTTGATCGGTCTTAGAACCTTCCTGCTTCTTTGTGATTCCTTAAAGGGTTTGTTTTTTCACTTTTTTTTTTTTGGTATATGTAGATACACAAGTCAAGTATTTTACTTTAGGATTTGCTGAAGTACCCCATTTTGCTACCTATATTCTAACCCTCACACAAACTAGGGTTTTCACAAATTAAAATTCTAAATACGGAAAGTGCACAACTTGCCTAGGGTCGTGGTTCTCACAACAAGTCAAGTATTTTACTTTAGGATTTGCTGAAGTGAGATGGTGGCACTTTATTTATTTTTTTATTTTTTTATTTTTAAATGGAACTAGTAAATTTTTGTTTATATAATGGTGTGAGACAAAATCTTTGGCTTCTCTGTTCCACACCCCATCTATTTCTTTCCTTGGTATGTCCCCAAACGCACTGAGGCCAGACCAACGCCGACCAGTCAATTCTAGAGCCTCTAAGCTGCAGATCGACCAGATTGGCAAGAGGGATGAGCAATTTCGGTGCTCCAGAGTCGCTCCAGAGTGAGAATGAGAGCCCTTGCAAGAAATCTCGCATTTTCCCCTTTATTTTCAATTTTTCTTCACCTCCGTTTGAAACCCTAAGACTAAAGCTTGGGGTTTGTTGGTAAATGGTGAGGGTTTGATCTGTGTGTTGGTTTGTTCCTTGATTAGTGATGGTAACCTTGAAAGATGGTTATCATATCATTTATATTCATGATCTATTTATTAGATTGTATGTTTGTTCAGTTCTTACTGTTGGGTGTTCATTTTTATGCTTTTATTACTTACCAAATTCTTAAAGTTCAGGACTTTATGGTAGAATGAGTGCTATTAATTGTTCAAATTCTTTTCCAGTGGTTGATTGTTGTTGATGATTGTGTGGTTACAAGTGTTATTGTTATTTTTTCCTGCCTCTGTTTCTTCCATTCTATGATTTTTTTTTGTCCTGCTTTGGGCATCCGTGATGAGTAAATTCTCATGATTGCTTCCTATTTTTTTATTGGTTTTTTACAGTTGTAAATGAGATATGATGAAAAACAAGCATTAGTGTACCAATTGTTGCTCGTAGATAGCAAAATCTTATACATGCCGAGTGCTTCTTTTGCTTAAATAGTGAAACACAAAGCTCGTTTTCATTTTCTTTTTCTCTCGTTTAATGCCTATGTGTGTTTTGTAGTTTACAATTAAATCCTGTGTCAACTAAAGCAACCTTTCATGTATTTCTTATTTAGCATATCATATTTAATATAGAAGAAATATCTGCTGCAAACTGGGATATTGAATTGGAGCTGTGTTATTCAATGTCAACGTATATGCTTTGTAAAACATTCATGTTAGATTTGCTTCTCAATGCATATGTTTTTGTGTTTTATAATATTATTTGCTGTTTATTACAATTTAGAATTGATGTGCTTGATTTGCGAAATATCTTGGATTTAGTTATGGGTTCATTGGGTTATTTACAAATTTGATATTTGGAAATTTTTTTTCCGTTAATGGTTAGTTTTCTTGTACTGGATTTAGTTAATTTTGTTTAACTGGGTTTCATAGTGAAATTTTTTTTTTTTGATAAGTAGGTTTAAGTGGAGAGATGTTCACGCGTCTGCATCTTTTGTCCTTTTCTCTGCCAAATATACTATCATCATTTTCACTATGAGTTTCATAGTGAAAATGATGACAGTATATTTGGCAGAGAGAAGGATGAAAGAAGTAGACGTGTGAACATCCTTCCACTTTCTCCCATCCTTTTTAAAAAAAGACATAGCTGGGTTGCGTGTGAAAGAAGCAAATAGAGAAGAAGTGTTTATACATCTTCTTCTTCAGCTTTGGTTTTTGACTTTCTTCACCAGCCTTACTATGCAACTATCACACCCCACAATTTTTGGGAATATAGGAAGCATATTTTGAAAAAATCCCATCATCTTCTTGATGGTGGGACCTATCACTCCCATTATCTTCTTTTCAGAAAAATCTCACTATCTCACATTACCTTCTTTTGAAGATATGCTTTCTATATTCCCAAAAATTGTGGGGATGACTTAGGTCTCGCCAACTGTAGTAGGCGGGACGGTCCCGCCGGTTATTTGTAGCCGTTTGATTTCATGCTAAAATTTGTGACCATTGGATGCAATTTAGTGGAGAATATACTTTTTTACAACGTTTGTACTTGGAACTCAGTTGTCTATAGCTTGGAAATTATTTGCATTAGGAATTTGCTTAATATTTTGATTCTGGTTTATTTTGCCAATGAGCACTAGCTGTAATGGCACCCCCTCCCCTTGTAAGAGCAAGGTAGAGGGTAAGGTTGTTGGTTCAAGACCCATCGGGTGGGTGTGTAGCTATTGGTAAAAAAATGAAATTATCATTATGGGTTTTTGGCTTGCTACTTTCGTTGAAAATTATTCAATTTAATGAATTATTTTGTTTTCCTTTAGCATTAAGAGTGAAACTCCCATCAAATATGACTTAATTGGGTTCATAAAAATACCATATAAATATATTTAGACTTTTTTTTAGTAATTTATTGTTTAGGAGTAGGAATTCTATTGAATTAGCTTTGTTATAATGCATTCCATATAGGTGCTATTTCTTGTAATTTATTGGTTATTAATTTTTTGTTCTTTGATGCAGGAGCTTTAAATATTTTGTAGGTTTGGCTTTGATACGTTGGTGTTAATATGTGTTAAGGATATTGATAGAAATGAATTATCCACATCTCAAACAAGTCATAATCCGAAGTCAAACCAATCCTCCAAAACAAATAGTGATAATGATAAAGTTTAGTTTAAACTATAGTGATAACTCTATCTCATACTTGTAATTATCCAAAGGCATGTATTAGTTATCTCAATCAGTATAAATACAATATATCCTTGACCAAGTTTGGCAAGGCAAAACAATCATATATTATATGTTTAATTGTTTGTACAGTATGTTATTATTATTATTAATTTTTTCTTATTTATGTGCGCTTAATCATTTCCATCATTTTGTATAGGTAAATATTTGGTGATGCTAGTTATGGAGTTCTGGAAAGAATATCTCCCCGTTACTGTTTGAAAGAGTTTAGTGATCATCCTCCGAGAAATGAAAAAGTATTATTCAATCTTCGTCACTCTTTGACAAAAATGACGAGGATTCATAGACAATAGTTGTGGGGCTTCTTTAACAAAAATAGTTGAGACCTTTAAACTATGTAGGTGATTTTTGTTAGCATTTGGATGGTGCCTATTTGGACAATTTTATTGTAAAATATTTTGAAGTTGTACGAAGGCACATAGAGCTACTTGCACTTGTATTTTCGTATATATGTATTAACCTAGCTTTTTGGAATTCAATAATAACTAATTTTATTTAGAACTTAATTTGCTTGTTTTCCATATTTCTTTGTTACTTGCATTTCCTCCATCGAGAATTAAAAGTTGAGATAATACCAAACCACATTCCCATAGATATGAAGTCAAATGAATTAAAGTATGTGCAAATGAGATTTGAGATCACTTGGTAGTTTTGAATTATATATTTCATCTCATGTGATGAAAATGATATAATAATAATAATATGGTTCTGGCAGCAATTTAGTTTCATATATGGCACATTATTAGAGGTATGTATTTGGAGATGAATTTGATTTTTAATTGTTTGTGCTGAAATGACCCTTTTGGGATTTTATCATTGAATGTCGTCAGTGTGTAATAAATATAGGCTCCTATGATGTTTAATTTTATATATGACAATAAATGATTACGTTATATAAAAATAATACACGCAATATTACAACATTACTTTATAGATTTCATGATTGTAGAGAATTTAAGATCAGTTGAAAAATTTGTAAAAAAGAATTGCGATCAATCGCAAATGTTGTAACCAAAATTACGATTGATCCCATTTTTCTTCATTCAAAATGCAATCGATCGCCACTTTTCCAGAAATTGGATAGTAATGGGCTTTAAGTTGGACCGATTGCACAATTCCTTTGAAATTTTTAGGACTGATCGCAAGTTTTTCCAGAAATGGTATAGATAATAAATCGATCGATCTCGAAAATTGAAAGGAATTTTTTGCGATCGATCGGTTTATTCACTGTACAGAAAAATTGTGTACAGTATTGTACAGTGAATAAACCGATCGATCGCGAAAATTCCTTTGAATTTTTTACGATCGATCGGTTATTTAGTGTACAAAAATTGTGTACAGTATTGTACAGTGAATAAACCGATCGATCTCTAAAATCATTGAGATCGATCAGTTTATTCACTGTACAATACTGTACTCAATTTCTGTACAGTGAATAAACCGATCAATCGTAAAAAATTCAAAGGAATTTTTGCGATCGATCGGTTTATTTTTTTAATGTTAAAATTTGTGAAAGTTGGATGCCATTTAATCGAGAATTTGTAAAGTTTTTTTTTCAATTGGTAACCTGAAGAGAACCGATGCTCTTTTTTCCCCTCTTATTTCCCCTCTCTCATACTCCCATCACAGCCCTAACCCTAACCCTCCATCCATCTTTGTTCTTCAATCCTCATGAAGAAGAAGAAAGAATCATGGTAGCAGCGATGGAGGAGAGCCAAACACAGATGGAGAGTTTGGATCTAGAGACGGAGTTTCTTCTCTCCAAGAAACAGACCGTGTGGCCCGCTTCTTCCTCTTCAACGGTGCTCGATGATTCTCTTCTTCTTCTTCTTCTTAGATTGATTTGGGTCACTTCAAATTTACTGTCCACAAAACAAAACCCATATAGCAAACCAACCAAGCAACCCTTAAATACCAAAACCCTAGCCTCCACACCCTCTCTCATATTCCATTCTCATCTCTCTTGCCGCACAGCTCTAAGCTCTGTAACTCGGTACCTCTCTCTCTCTCTTCCTCTATGTGTGTATCTGTTTGGTTGCTGAGAAAACGAGTGAAAGTGAAGTAAAATGAGTTTTTGAATGATGTGGTTTGGTTTGTGGGGAAATGAAGAGGGGATTATATAAAAAAAAAAATGGGGTCTTAAGGTTTTCCATGTTAGATTTTGGGGTTTCTGAAAAGTTTTGATTTTGTTTATTGTTTTTATTGCTTTTGTTGCTTTTGGGTATTATGATTTGGTTTATGTTTTGTTTGAGATTTTTCTTTGTTTCATGATGGAACTGATGGAAGTACTAAGATTCTGAACTTGGGCTTGTCTTATTTTTCTGGGATTTTATGTGTGTAGTAGTTGTGTATGTCAAGTATTAGCTCAGTTGGTGTTTATGTATAGATGGGAATTTATGGGTGATGCTTTTGATTGCTGTATAGATTCAAGTGTGTAATACCCCATATATTTATGTCTATATGTATGCGTGATTCGCTTTTAAATGGATTTAATAAGAAAAATGTATGTTTATGTGTGTTTATGTATGGGTGATGTTTGTATGCATGTATTGGCGTATGTTGTTTGCATTTCAGAGGCATATTTCAAAGGCATTTGTTATTCATTTGTGTGATGGTAGAGAGAAAAAAAAATTGAAGATGGATGGATGTATCCTGTATCTATTTCTTAGGTTTTTTTATTTTTGTTGGTGTTTGCTTTTTGGTGACTAGATACCAATAAATTAATAACCAATCTGTGTGTTTGAGGTATAATACAAGTCCTTCACTGAAATGAATCTAAGGAGAGCCATATCAAGTTGATACATCTTAACTTTGTTTGAATAAATTTACAACTTATGAAAAGGTATAAAGACTCTGTACACATGGATCTTCTCCATTTCATGTCTTTATTTGATGGTGATTTGGTATTACAGTAATCTAATTAGTATGTTATTTAGTCAAATGTTAACTTTTTTTTTTTGTTAACTTGGGTGTCCGGGCCAGCGTTCCGTGGATACGTGCATCTCGAATACTCACAAGGGACTGAATGGCACCATGTTCCCAAACCAGAAGTCATTGCAAATCAAAACTCATAGATGAGGAGGATGGGGCATACGTGAACATGTAAGTTTAAAATACGCGCAGCTCAAATTAGTAATTTCAATTGGGTAGGTTTAAAATATACATTAAATATGAACATGTAAGTACATATTACTTGGTTGGTTTAAAAATTTCTTGTAACTACATATAAGTACATTATACAATACATTCAATTGGTTTGATTCTATATCAGCATTCATGTTGATTAGATTTGGGCATTGAATACATTCAATTGGGTTGATTCTATTTGGAAATTCAATACACTTTGCAATTGCATATTTATTATTCATGTAATTACATATTACTTATAAAAAAAAAAGAAGGAAAAAGTATTCATATAATTACATATGTAATATAGGTTGCGAAAATCATAAGAGTTGAATGCCTTATTACCTGATATGGACAACATCTGAATGGTTGGATCAAAGCCAATTATAGAATTTGTCTTGTTCTGTATTTGTGTTCGATGAAGTGTATATTTCAATGTACCCCTGAAAAGATGTGATTTTTTTATTGAATAATGTTTTTGCGTAGAAAATTTCCATGTATACCCTAATATATAGTAATCTTTGTGTGCGTACGAAATTTAAAATTCATACTCATTAATTTACCTGTGCATCCGTTGCGGTTGTGTACGACAGGTTCTCCATCATTGTAGCAATTACACTTGTGTCATAGGAATTTGAGTTGTAGACTGTAGGATTGAATGACATGTCTTCTGATGAGGCCAATTGTAGTGTAGGGTTGGAGATTGTATTTGGGTTGGATGAATTGTATACTGACGTGTACCCCTGAAAAGATGTGATTTTTTTATTGAATAATGTTTCTGCGTAGAAAATTGCCATGTATACCCCAATATATAGTAATATTTGTGTGCATACGAAATTTAAAATTCAGTCATTAATTTACCTGTGCATTCGTTGCGGTTGTGTACGACGGGTTCTCCATCATTGTAGCACATACACTTGTGTCATAGCAAATTGAGTTGTACACTGCAGGATTGAATGACATGTCTTCTTCTGAGGCGAATTGTATTGTAGGGCTGGAGATTTGGCTGTTATTATCCATCATATTGATGTTTGATAAAGGGCATGTTCGTTTTGTGTGTCCTTCTTCCTTGCATAGGGCACACTTTCTTTTTTTGATTTCCTTTCCCTTGTCAGCCTTTTGTCCACCTTTAGTATGTGCAACTCGTGGATCTTTTAGAATATCTGCCCTACTAGATGATCTGTTTATGTCTTCATCGTTGTAACTTATATCTGATGCATGTAAGTGATGCATTTGTTGTGTTAGCATATCCAATCCAGCATTGAATTGTCTATACCCTTCATCCGATCTTGACGCTATGTAACACAAATTGTTGCATCTAGATGTTAATGCACCATACCATACGACCTCAGTTACATCATTAGGATCGTGTAATGAATGATAAGTTGGTCTACTATTGGACTTTGCAATTTTGGTCCATCTCAGGCTAATGAGGTTTTGAGGTATTTCTTTAAGCCTCTCAACCTTCATAACGTGGAAGGTGTGCTCGCAAGGTAGTCCAACTGTTTCAAACTCTAAGCAAGTACATGTTATAGACACACTTGTCGCATCAAATGTCACGTCCCAACGTGCTGTACGATTTTGAGTCGTTTCTAAGGTATACGTTTGAAGTTGATGTTCAATACTCCCCCAACAATTGCTCTAAAATAAGTATCCCTCCTGTTTTAGTCGACTCATTACTTTTTGAAATGAGGTTCGGGTATATATTGATGCTGCATGTCTCTCAATGTGAGGTAGTACTGTCCCAACTGATGGTGGCTTCTTCTGCTGTGTGATGTAGTCTCTCTGGGACTCAGAATGTCGCATTCTGTCAAGTTTCTTGTGAACTGTTTCATGAAGTCAACTAATGAAGTTTTTCCTTCTAGGGAACGCTTCATGTATGCATGTGTAGCCTCACATCTTTGGGTGCTTCTCATTTCTGCCCAAAATTTTCCTCTCAAGTATGCCTCTGCCCACATTGCCCGATCAGTATGCATTTTACGCAACCACTCGTTTTCTTGTAGGTGAAAGTCTTCAATCATAGAATTCCAATTCTCTTCGAATTGGTCACGTGTTTGGATGTCATTCATCAATTTATGAAATGCCTTAAGGGCTGCACTATTCTTTATATGTTGTTTGGCATTGCGTGCCAAATGCCATGAACAAAGTCTATGGTTGGCATTTGGGAAAACTGTGTTGATAGCATTGCGCATTGCCCTGTCCCCATCGATTACCACTGAAATCGGTGATTTATTGTTCAATGCATCATGGAATGCTTGTAGGAGCCATGTGTATGCTTCCTCTGTTTCTACGTTCAATAAACCACTTCTAAAGATGATTGTCTGATGATAGTGGTTCACACCAATAAGTACCACAAATGCTAAATTGTATTTATATGTCTTATATGTTGAGTCGAATGCTACCACATCTCCAAAGCATGCATAATCCAAGCGTGAGGTAGAGTCACTCCAAAATAAACATTCTAGGTGGCCATCTTCATCTGTCTTGTATGCAGAATAAAAGTCAGGCTCCTTAGAAGCTATCCCTTCTAGGAAGCTTCGTGCACTGTTTGCATCACCATCTCCTACTTGCGACTGGCGATAAGCATATGTGTAGTTGTATAAATCATTTTTTGTAAACTGTAGTCTATTGTATACTCTTGCTTAGTGCGCTAGACGCTCGTACATTTGGGATTGCTTTATTCCAGTTTGGTACAATGATTGAATTTCAGCTTTCTCGCCTTCAGTGATGGTGCGATGGGCTGGAATGAAAATTCTTTGGTGTGTATTTGTCAATGCATTGTTGTGTGTAAGTTCAAGGTTTGCAACAACCCAAGTATTGGAGGTTTTATCCAACTTGACACACAAGAATGCCTCACATCCACATCTAGCTATGGATCGTTCTTGGCGTTGGCTTCCGTCTTCTTCATTACTTGTTGTCCTTTTGAACCCTTCTTTTGAACATATCCATTTTCGCACGATCACCTCTCCATTCCTATACATTTTTATGTCTTCTCTTTGCACCCCAAATCCCATTAAGAAGCTGTAGTTTTTGTACCATTCTTCCCATTTTGTTACGGTCTTAAAAGTCATCCTTGAAATATCATCTTTTGTATAATGAATTGCACGCCTTTCATCTGTTGGATTTACACTAACAGCATCATATGTGGTGTTTCTTGAGGTGCCTACTTTAGCGTAACCACTTGTATCTATCTTTTGGTATGTGGTGATGAATCCTGCAAGTAAACATTGACGACTTGTTAACATTTACCAACTTCTGACATTTATTGTCCCAATTAAGTGCTAAATATATGCGTATTCCTTCTACAAATGTACGATACCATGTTTGGCTATATTCTTGGGATGTTTTAGTCATGTGTATAATTCATTGCTTGGTATTCTGCAGGTCTAATGACATGGAGCCTTCAGTTTCCCTTAGTTAAATTGGCGACGATCATATATGAACTTGTATTGTAAGTTCATAAATGATGTGCTATACACCATTCAAGATGGTGGGAAATATGTATTTTCATAGTTTTGCATGACAAAAAATTTGTAGTTCTTCCTAGTGTTATACTGAATTTTTATCGAAGTCGAGGCCAGTATGATCATTGGGATGTCCAGGACGACCATGACCGTTATGACCAATATCATGACCGTGGTCTCGACCAATATGATCGAATGGAGGATGATGATTACCAATATGAGCATGCAACATCGGAGTCACGTGAAAGGGAGAGAACAAGAGATGTGGAGCATGAGTATCGACGATCGGAGAGGTCACTCACTGCCTACCCTGGTTTACCTAATGCTCTTTTTATGACTTTAGGGTATCATTTAATCAAATCTAAGGAGTGTTATTTGGGGCAACTGCCTTCTGAAAGGATGTTAAATTATCCTTATCAATGTTAAGTAAACTCTATGTTTAAAGATTTTATGACTGGGCTGCTTAAGGATCCATTCTTGTGTTGGTGATTTTTTTTTTTTTATGTTTGAGATGGAATCAGACTTTATATTGATATTATTTGCAGTTCTCTGTTTTCTTTCTTGTTGTAAACTTTAGACCCTTTGAAGTATTAGTGGACTATATTACATTCATTCACAAGTGTCACATTTTCAATACATGTGCCTTCTTTACATTCCAGCCTGTGTGCTGTGTCACCTGGGTTGCATAACAAGGAGTAATTTTAATTCTTAAAATCTTTCGCGGCAGGATCCTATAAAGAGCCTTTTTGATATAGTAGACTTTGCTGATATGTGTTTCAAAATTATGTAGTTGCATGGCAGTGAACAAATAGCCTTAAGTTTCCAGTGAAAAGCATTTCAGGCTAAGCTTGGACGGATCGACAATTCCTTTGAAAATTGGATTCTATCTATTGTAAATTTCCCACGACTAAAGTGAAAATAAGGACCGCTTGTAAAATCCTTTGAAAATTGTAACCGATCGATCGCATATTCTCCAAATTTGGACAGAGAATAATGGGATCGATCGGCTATTTCCTTTGCAAATTGAAAAGATAGATCGCAAAATTCCCAATAGTGAAACTCTGGACCGATTGATGGTTAATTCCTTTGATAATTTTATCGATCGATCGTTGATTACCCAGAAATTGGACAGAGAATAATACGATCGATCGCTAATTTCTTTGATAATTTTATCGATCGATCGCTGATTCCCCAGAAATTGGATAGAGAATAATACGATCAATCGCTAATTTCTTTGATAATTTTATCGATCGATCGCTGATTCCCCAAAAATTGGACAGAGAATAATACAATCGTTCAAATTTTTCCTTTGTAAATTTAAGCGATCGATCGGAAATTCCCTGCAGTACAATTGTACAGTGAATATTACGAGCAATCGACTATTTCCTTTGCAAATTGAAGTGATCCATCGCTAGTTCCCCGGAAATTATGCAGTGAATTTAATATCACTGCCATTATTAAATTAGAATTTCAATTTCAAAATTACACTTTAATATTAATTCTAGTAGGACATTTATTTAGAATAATTTTTTATTATCCATTTTTATTTAAAAGTGTTTAACAACAATTAAAATTATTGTTTTTATGCGTTTAATGCTCTTGTAAATGCATGCATCATACCACTTGAGATATTTCAAATTTAACTCTACGTATCAGTTGGGAATTTTAAACGATAAATAGAAATGTCACTTGTCATGATGTAAATAATTCTTAGTTTTAATTATGTCTTCTATATTATATATTATATAATTATTAATATTATTATATGTATATATAATTTAAATATAATATTATATTAAATATTATAAAAATATATATATATATTATAATATTAATATTTTGTCTTCGACTATTATTTATATTTAATAAATATAAAAAAAATATTAATATTAAAAAGATTAAAAAAAAACATTTTATTTATTTTTTAAATCCAATCGTCTCTCAGCCAAGAACTCTCTCTCTCTCTCTCTCTTTCTCTCCCCTTCAGTTTACATCATAGATCTATTGCATGGACTGATCGCTGGGATGAATGGCAACAAGTGTGGTGCCCTTGAGAACCATCCCATTAGGGTTCATACACAACACGCCTTGCCCATCGGCATCGGTCAGCACGAGATTATCCAATGTCTTATGCTCCGAAAATATTGATTTGTTTTTCTGAATTTTTCTGGGTTTGTGAAGCATCACAGGTCTTGGTGATTTGGTGGCTAAGATGGGGTTTGGGAAGCGGTGGCTTGCGGGTGTTTTGGAGGTGGTCAAGATCTGAATTTTTTCTGGGTTTGTGAAGCCTCACGGTTTTGGATTTGGTGGGTTTTGTAAGGGATTTGAGAATTTTTGTGGAGAGGGAATGGGAAGAGGACGAAGATCTCTGATGGGCTTTTCCTTGGAGAAAAAAAAAAAAAAAAAAAACCTTGGATCTGGTGGCGGCATAAGAAAGAGAGGTGTGGAAGCTGGAGTCGTCGAAGCCGTTGGCGGTGGCGGAAGGGGAAATTTATTTCTGGCGTTGTTGTTTTTAATGTTTGCAGTGATTTTTGTTTTGCAGTTTTGTAGACACAAATTATATATAATTTTGGCTAGATCCACAAAAAAAATTTAATTTATGTGTTTTTTTGCCCAATTAAATTTTATGTTCTTCCCCAAATCAATTTCATAAATTTTTTTTAGTTGTAATATATTAAAATATTATATAATTATATTTTATTATATTATTTTTTTTTAATGTAAATTAATAATTTTTAATTAAAAATTTCTGAATTTGAATTGAAATAAATAATAATAAAAAAAAAAAATGCTGATTTGGACTGCTATGAGCCACGTATGATGCTACAGTAGTAAGCACTACAGTGGTCCAGGTTGGGCGCTTAACGGGGGCTGTAACATAAATGAATGGAATGATGCATTTGACAGTTAAAAAGAGTTATAGGGCTCAAATGAAAATTTTTTAAGTTAGGGGTCAAAATAAAAATAGGCCAAAAATTAACTTTAGTCTATATTTTAAATACTTTGTAAGTAATATGTTTTTATTTATAATGGTTTTTTGGCATAAATTAAAAAGTTTTTTGGCCAAAACGTACAAACCAAAAATACATGTTGATCGGAATATTTTTTTTTAGATATTCTATCAATATATAGTTTATTAATAAATATATATATATATATATATATATATATAACACACGTTTAAGAAAGAAAAAAAAAATTTGGTGTTGATCATTAAAGTGAACTAATCTAATCCTTTCTTAAAAAAATAAAATAAAAAAATAGATAAGTATATTTTATTAAGATGTCTTTTAGTAGTAAGAAATTTATTTTTAAGAATTTCTAATTATCTGTTTTTATTTAAAAGGTTTTTGGCATGAATTAAAATTAATAAAATATCCAAACAAAAAATACACGTTGTTCAAATTTTTTTTTAGATATTATGTGTTTACCGTTTGATAAATAAACTAGCTTATATCAAATTATTAACAGAGTAATGTACTGATCTCCTCAAATTCAAAAGTTAAAATAATCAGAAGTACACGTTCATTGAACCAGATTCTAATAGAAAATTGAAAAGATTTATTTTTTAAAAAAATTTGATGGTTCGCTATCTTTAATCACTTATTTCAATGGTTAGTATAAAGGACTGGACAATTTCCCAAAAAATAAAAAGAGCCTCTGAACACGTGCGGAGGGTATGTGAAGAGGCTAGTCATTATTATTGTTATATTTACTAGTCTTGTTATTAATTGTTATATTTACTAGTCTTGTTATTAATTATGTTATATTTTTTTTTTTTCAATGTTGGGAATCATTCTTTACAAACAACATACAAAATAAATATTAAAATAGACTGCTTCTCGAATTAAAATTACTAATTAGTATCAAAGTGCGTTTTCTTAACAAAATACGCAAATGTAAATTGAAATATTTAAAACGTTCACTCCAGAAATAGGAAATAGTTAACCCCTAACCCGGTTTGAAGGAGTTATCCTCCAATCCACTACGTGGCTATTAAATAGACAAGTCATGTGTATTTTTAGTCGCCTACCTTTTTAATGAGTCAGTTCACTTTTTCAGATAATATATGTGGATAGTTTATGTAATTGACCCGTAGTCGGTTGAACGAGAATTCTTCAAAACCAAGTTGGAGGTAAATCTATCTCCCCAAACACACATGTCCATCTTTGAATAAAAATATAAAATTAGTTTTTATAAAAAATGTATTAATATTTCTATTATTAATTTGGGAATTGATATCACTCCCTTTTTAATTATAAAATCCAGAGTGGACAAAGTTTAGCTTCAACCCAGGTTGGAAGAAACTCCTCCAACCCATTAGGTAGCACCACTAATTATTAGACATGTGCCTAGTCATGTGCAATACACATGATACCACTTAACCCTTGGTTAACCCCGTTAACCATAACAATTCTCTCTCTGCCTCTTCCGTAACTCACTCTCTCCTAATGATTTTGAATTCTAGTAGAATGTATTATTGCAGAGTACATATTAACATTATAATGTTTGAGATTGATTTGTTTAATATTTGAGTCTAAACATGGACTTGAGTTTGGTTCATTTGTTAGATAAACGAATATAAACAAACATTTTCTGAAATCGAGACAAGTTGTTTATGACTAGTTCAATTCATTTACATTCCTACTCATAGTTCAGTACCTATTGGGTTAACACGAGTTCCAACTTGACCTAACAATTTGAGCAATATTATAAACACAATTTTTTTCACAATATCGATAACATATAAGTTGCGTTTGGAACAACATTATTTTTGTATGGAACTATTTCTTACACCATTTTATTATGTATTAATCACAATATATCATTAAAAAATTATGAAATAAATTGTGTGTCACTATATTGATCGTTTCTTGAATTTAAATTTTATTCTATAATTAAACATCTCATTAGAATCTTGATATATTATATTCTTTAATAGAAATAATATATTATTCCATATATATAAACACAAATCCTAATAAATGCCTAATACTATAATATATTTTATATATAAACACAATAATAATAAATGTCTTTTAATAATTATCAATTTTCATATTTAGATAAAATATAAAAGACAATAAAAATCAAAGTTAGACCAATAATTTTTTAGATTTAATTTTAATTAGTAGTAGTATAATATGAAAGTATCTCATATTTTTTAAATAGCATGATTAATTGGTATTTCAATCCAATACCAATTTGCCACCTGTTTTCCCAAAAAGCCAATTTACTGTATGGACTTAAACAGAAAAAGACACTTTTATCCTCCAAATTTTTCAAACCCCCGCCACTATCTCTCTTTCTTCTATTTCTCAAATTTGCAAAAAAACAAACCCTTTTTTTCTCTCTCCCCGTCTGCTATCTCTCCCCCTCACTGCACCGCCGTCAACCCACTCCCAACATCGCCGTTTACAGCCTTTGCCACGGTAAGCATCTTCGTTTCCAAAGCCTGCTTGCTCTTGTTCCGTCACTGCCGTCGTTTCCAAAACCTAGGGTTACGTTCTTAATTGCTTTTTTTTTTTTTTTTAATAGTACATGACAAGATTTTCCTTGGTTTGACATAGGGTTTTCCCTGATATTTTCTAATTGTGGCTTTAGTTTGTGATTTATCTAACATGAGAGTTTTTATTAAAAAAAAACTTTAGTGGTGGTTGGAAGGTCTATACTCTATATCATACAATAAAACTTTATTTGCATGAGGTTAACAGTTTTCGTTACTTGTTCACAAGGTTTGCTTGAAATGGCAAGGGTTTGACATGAAAATTCAATGACAATGATGAATACAAATGAACCTGTACACATTTGTGAACAATTTTCTAGAATAAAAAGAGCCAACTGAGAATATAAATTTCAGAAATTGTTATATATTTGCTAGTTAATAAAAAATGTATAATTCATGTTTATACCTTGCCATTCTTAGTATCTTATCTGGATAATGTTGTGCTTACAATATATAGAAGGACAATGTGAATGCTAAACTTTGTGTACTCCATACGTTTGCTTAGTATGGAAACAATATCATAACATATAATATAAATAATCTGAATTGTAATATTTGAAAGTTAATGAGTCACAAATATTCTCACATTTGTTGAAACCTATATAAACCCAGCATATGCAACCAATTTCTTGCAGATTGAAAAGCAAAAGAGAAAAAAGATGGTGTACATAGGGTTTTGTCTTATTCTGGTGTTCGTGGGTTTTTCCCATTCTTATCGTTGGGTGGATGTAAGATGTTCTTAGAGTTTTACGAAACTCATGCATGTTGTATATTTTATAGTTGGTTTTACGGTTTAATGGATGTCAGTATGATTCGTTTAGTGGTAGTTGTGTAAAGTAAGCTTGTTTCAAAATTTGGAATGTGCATGCAATGTGCTTGTTGTAGAATGCCTCAGGAAATTGCATTGATGTTCTCTTAGTTGTTGTCATCATATTTGCTGTGTTTGTTGTTTCCATTTCAGTTGTTCTCATAATATTTGATGTCTTTGTTGTTTCCATTTGAGTTGTTTTCATAAAATGCAATTGTGTTTGTTGTTTCTGTTACCCAAATATCAACCTAAGATGGGGGGTGATTTAGGTTCAGGCAAACTTTTTCGATTTAAATGCGGAATTAAAAACTATTTTCAATTAGCGAAAACAAATTTAAGAACACAATTCAATTGCAATATAGATATGATAGAAAATCAAACACAAGCATATATAAGCAATTGAATAAATAAGAGATAGAGTTAGAGAAAATCAAACACAGTGATTGTTATCGAGGTTCGGCTTCCCCGCCTACGTCCCCGCCTCAAGAACACTTCTTGAGGATTCCCAAATCCACTATTTGACAATCTTCTTTCGGGTGAAGATTAAAACCGTTACAAATTTTCCTTATGCGGTGAAGAGTAACCACCGAGTGAAATTTTTTTTTCACTCCTTAGGATTTATACCAAAACCCACAAATCTTCCTTACACGGTGAAGAGTAACCACCTAGTGAAAAATCCTTTTCACTACTTAGGATTTATAACAAAACCCTAACAAAAACACTCAATAGTTTCAACAAAGATTTGTTGTACAAAATATGGCTCTCTCAAAGAGTAGTTGTACACAATATGCTCACTCTAATAGTATATCAAAGATTTGATCAATATGGCTCAAAAAGTATTTAAAGGAATTTGATTTTCAATCAAGGATTTTGAATGTATGAAAATAGAACTTGAGAAGGGGGATGGATAAGATGATTCCTATGCTTCCTGTTTGAAATGAAGGGGTAGTATTTATAGCCATCATGTTGTCTTGCATTCTTCTTGATTTTCAATTTGCTTTGAAAACTTTTCTTCTTAAGATTTTTCAACCATAATTG
>OU015761.1:71806761-71871201 GCA_907173295.1 Fagus sylvatica
CACAAAAGACTCTTGGTCTTTGTTCACATGCCTTGAAGACAGGAAAAACTAAAAGCACTTCAAGTATCCTAGTTGGAAACTAACTCAATATCCAAGCAAAAGAATTTCCAAATACCAATGTAGCAACCAAGTAATCATGAGATGCCATGAGGGAAAAACATAATCATAGAATCATCATTAATTAATAGCAGATGTGTACCTTAGCATTGGAATCGAAATTTTCCATTTGAAAGAGATGACTATACAAAGGCAAGTTCCTCTATCATATTCTGTTTGTTTACATCCTCATACAACTCATAGGCATGCCTTGCATGTTGTTCCAAGCTCTCCATTCCTTCTGGCTGATGCGCACTTATAGCAGCCACAGAAAATTCTTTGCCAACAACATTATTTGAAATAGCAGCACATACCAACATCACAAAAGATTCATCGTTTTTGTTCATCTCTTGAAGCAAGGAAAAACTAAAAGCACTTCAACTATCTCAATTGGAAACTATCCCAAAATCCTAGCAAAAGAAATTCCAAATACCAATATAGCAATCAAGAAATCATAAGATGCCATGAGGAATACATAATCATAGAACCATTATTAGTTAACAGTGGATGCGTGCCTAAGCAATTGAATCAGAATTTTCCATTTAAAACTGATGAGAAAACAATGGCAAGTTCCTTCAAACATAATCGGTTCGCTGCCATCCTTCACAAACAGCTCACAGGCATGCGTTGCACGTGGTCCAAGCTCTCCATTCCTTTAGATGATCCATACTTATGGCAGCTGCACTAAATTCTTCAAAATCCAATTTTCTGTATTGAATAGAACTAATAAACACATACAAGTAGACAATCCGTTGCCATTCTTATCATTATATATTTTTAGGAAGTAATATTTTCAAATAAGGCAATCAGTTAAAACAAACAAAAATGTGATTTTGACAGTATTACCATGTAGGGATAGTCTGTGGCCTGTGCATCCTTCATTGAATCGGGGGAGTTCCATTTCTGCATAGAGATGAATCCACTTATGCTAGGCCTTACTGGTGTGAATTATTCAAGCAGAAAAGCTAACTGAGCTACAGTTAATGTCTTTGTGAACAAGTAATTCTGGAATGCAGCCTACCATTGATCACCCAGAATAGAAGTTGTCATTACAAATCAGACCTAGATAAAATTACTACGAGCTTTTTATCTCTTATTGTTGCTTCACGTCATTACCTATGGTAATAAAATTATGTCAGTTTCCAAAGAATCAATTGTAAAGGCCAAATTGTGCTTAAGATTGAATCATTTATTACCAATAGCAAAGTTTGCTATTGGCCAAGGACCAAGAATCTTTCTTTCTTTCCATATGTTGGATACAGTTGAGTAGTTAATAAAGCCCGCAAACTTGAGAATAAGGCAGAGAGAAAGGAGAGTAATGAATTCTGCATGCGTGTCAATCTCATTATAGAGGACTTGCAGTAGGCACATTCATTGGAATTAAAACTTTGTATACCTATACTATGAGTATTGACATAAATGAATGATTCGGAATGGAGGCATACTGTGGAAACTATACAAAAGTTAAAAAATGGGGACGAAATATAACTCAAAAGAGAGGAAAACAATGTCAAATTCTCGTACTTGAATAATGGAGGTGGGTGGATGGTGAAACCTTCCTCCCTCTCTGGTTGAATATAAAAAAAATGAAGAAGATGAATATAGAAAAAGATGCGGTATAGTTACTTCCAAGTTCCAAGGGGGCGCAATGCAGAAGGTTTAGGCTGATGCACCGAAATCTAAGACTTAAACTTCTGTTTCCCCATAACAGCTTGCTGTTTTGAAGTATATTTTTCTATTGCTCTTACTAATGTTGGAGTAATTAAAAAACCTCATTTTGAGACTAATTCTTTAATTGTTAATTTGCCAAAAATTATCGTCTTTCGATCTTTATTTTATTTTATTTTAATAAGTAATTATATTTTATTGAAAGGAGGTTAAGCCATGTTCATAATCATGAACATGAAATAGCCTAAGAATTACAAAGAAATATGAGCTGAATTGATAGAAAGTCTAAAATCTAGGAAAAAATTGCTATGAGTAAAGCCCCATGGCTATTGTGCTCCTTCCACAAGAGCCACATCAAACATAATGGCACCAGATTCCATATGTAATAATGACTGGAGTTGATCAATAATGAGTACTAAATGGTTGTTATGCAACTTTGCTTCTTCAACACAAAATCTTATTGGAAAATAGCATGTAGGCACATTTTGAAGAAAAAGGTGGACGAATTTGAGGCCTTCCAAGTTCCAACTTTTAAGCATGCCACATCGATGTCAAAAGAATAATACATATATACATGCTATGCAATTATGATTAGAATTATAAGGAGAAGAACTAATGAATTGGGAGGAAGTGAAAGATTGGTTTTCACATATATACCTATAATTTTTCTTTTTTCTTTTTTTGGTAATTTAATAATTTTTATTGAGAACAAACAAAAAGCAAAGGTCAAAGGACCTTACAATAGCCTAAGGAAGGCCTTACCAGAGAGCATCAAAGAGTGTATTAGTCACAACAAAGGGAGCAATTGAGAGCAGATTTGTGGGACCATAGTAGTGATATTCAACGAAGCTCTGACATCTCTTTTGATGCACTTTAGTAACTGCTCCTCAGTCCAAACTGATCCATTATGCACAATAAAATTCCTTTGTATCCAAACATGGTATATAGAAGACTACCAAGCAATTTTAAAGAAGAAAACTCTCATACTCTTCCCTTTCAAATGATCTATTCCCCTTGCAACTTATTCTTCCCATCTATATACAGAATTAGGAAGGCAAAGTTTCATGACAGATCACCAAAGTCTTCTAGTAAAAGGACACTCCGAGAATAGGTGGTTCCTTTCTTCAAGACAGTTCCTCCAAAACACACAGAGGCAGTCTCCATTGTAGCCCATTTGAGCCAATCTATCCCTTGTTGATAACCTGTTTTTGATGGCTAACCATCCTGTAAAAGCATGCTTGGGGATGGTGAGAGAGAACCAGAGAAGCTTCGAACAGTCAACTTCTTGATCTTTTTCTAGGATTTCTTCAAAGGTAGCAACACAAGAATAATAGCTTGATGCAGAAGCAAGCCACAATACTTTTCCTTCATTTTTGAGCTCAAGAAGACTAAGCTGGCCTTGGATGCTAACTAGGTCATCTGATCTAGCAGGCTTCCAAACCCAACACTTATTGTGAAGTACAAATCCACTTTAGCTTGAAACTAACTGCCTGCACCATGAATGATTGGAAAGAAAACGTGTGAAACTTTTAAATTAAAAAAAAAAAAAGTAATTAAGAAAATTATTTATTATGATGTTGATATGATACTAATCACATTCATTATTACATCAATTTATAACACTTTCTAGTACTATTTTAAGAATTTTTTTAGAGTTAAGACCTTGGTATAAGACAAACTCTTCGTTTTGTGGAGTTTTACGTTGAATTTGTAGTATAACCGATATGATGCTAGAAAGTAGGAACTACAACCTTTAGGACAATTATTAAGCAGAATTTGTCACGCTTGTATTAATGCAGAGAAGTATCACAAATATATTTGGGGTTTCTCCTAGAGAGTTTGTTGAGTGTTAATTCTTAGAGAGACATTATTGTATTTGGTAAGTACTTCAAGTTAGGCATTAACTTGAGAAAAATTATTGTAATTACGTATTATTATAGTGGATTTATTTGGAATTTGTCCCGTGGTTTTTTCTCTTCAAAGAGAAAGGGTTTTCCACCTAAATATTTGTGTTCTTGTGTGTGATTGATATCTTGGTGATTGATTAAATTGCTTGTAGAATTCTTTAATTTACATAAGATTAGATTGTGGTCCCAACAAATGGGTATTAGTGCTTCCGCTACGCCCAACAAAATGATCGGAAAGAAACGGGTGAACTTTTAAATTAAAAAAAAAAGTAATTAAGAAAATATTTTTTTTTTTTTTTTTGATACTATAAGAAAAGTATTTGTTATGATGTTGATATGATAATAATCACATTCATTATTACATCAATTTATAACACTTTACAGTACTACTTTAAGAATTTTTTTAGAGTTAAAACCTTGGTATAAGACAAACTCTTCTTTTTGTGGAGTTTTACGTTGAATTTGTAGTATGACCGATATGATGCTAGAAAGTAGGAACTAGAACCCATAATTATTGTTAAACATTTATCTTCAGAAATTAAATAACAACTGAAAAATAAAAAGCAGAATATATTAAGGGAATGGTAATATGTTAACCTTTAGGACAATTATTTTCTTCATAAAGATACTATTTTTTGTGGTGGGTTAGGATTATTACTTAGTGGTAAACCCTTGCTATGCACAAGATTAATAAAATAAAATAAAAAACACACAAATATACAAATTAGCCAAAAGAAAAATTCAAAGCAATGACCCAACTTCACCATCTTGCCATTAGTGGGTGTAACACAATTATCACAATTCATGTATCATAAGTATTACATTTACTATCAGCTTGTAATTCTCTTTCTTCAATATAAACTTTCCAAATTCTTTGTCAACAAAATTATCCGAAATTTGCAGCACATATAAACATCACAAAAGAATCTCAATTGGAAACTAACCCAAACTCCAAGCAAAAGAATTTCCGAAGACCAATATAGCAACCAAGTAATGAGGAGATGCCATGAGAAAAACATAATCATAAAACCAGTATCAGTTAATAGAGGATACGTGCCTAAGCAATTGAATCAAAATTTGTCATTTTTTCCCCCGCTCACCATTCCTTCCAGCTAATGCACACTTATGGCAGCCACAAAAATTCTTCAGAAGCAAGGAAGCATGAGTACGTTTTCGGGTACGGATACGGGCACGGGCACAAAAAATTCTTCAATATAAATATATCAATAATTTTTAATGTTGATAGATGCCATATGATGATGACATGAAGAATTACTTTTTAATCTTCCTCCTACAAAATAATCTAATCTTGGGTTCAAACTTCACACATTTCGGTTTAGTGATTGGTAAGTTTTTACTTTTTACCATAATTGAATAAATTTTTTTTCTTTGCATAGAAACTTATAACCCTGTTTTTATCTTATGTGGGTGTGAGTGTGAATTGTGGTAATTTGATATTATTTCTTAGCATTTGAGCTTGTTCATACATTTTCTTCAATTTTTCAACTGACCCATATCCTTAAAAGTTTAAAATTTTAATATTCTGCTCTTAATATGCTTATGTGGTGGTTAATTATACTTGGGGTTTTAATCTGATACCATTTCTTAGTTACATAAGCTTGATTATGTATTTAATTTTTAATTGTTTCTTTAACCTTTATCTATACAGGTTTAAAGATACTGTTTTTTTTTTAATCAAAACAATAATTTTCATCATAAATGTATGTGAGTTGAAATTCTGGGAATGAAGGTTTCAGGGACCCTGATGGGAATTTCTACTGGGAAATGGATTTAAATCAGGATTTTTTTTTTTTTTTGAATATATAGAGTTAGAGAAGTTTGTTTGAATAATTCTTGAAGCTACTGCAGAAATTGGAGTTACCTTAGCATATCCTGCAATCATGGTATTGCATTCCTAAGACATACAGAGTTTTCTAGCATTTGTTGGATTTTATTTATGCATCGGTGTGGGCGAGGTATTCACTTTTTTAGTTCGTCTTCAACGAATACCGGAATCAATTGGGATCCAACTGCATCGCTTGAACTCAATCACCCAACACTTGTTTTGCTTGAAAAATGTTGCACTAGGGATCATTTTAAGCAAATATTGGGCCAGATGATGAGGAACAATCTCATTGGGCAAACATTTCCCATGAGCAGGCTTCTCTTACACTCATCAATCTCACAACCTGAAAATCTAGACATGGCCATCCTCCTTTTCAACCATTACACTCCACATCTGAATCTCTATATTTACAACACCATGATCAACGCTTTATCATTCTTGATGAATCAGTCATTTACTCTCTACAATTCCATGCTCCAGTCAGGCATATACCCAGATAAACACACTCTCCTTTACCTAGTCCAAGCCTCTCAATGTATATCAGAAGCAAAACAGATTCACTGCCATGCTGTCGTGGCGGGGTTGTTGTCTTATGGTTATCTGCAAAACTCCCTGATCAAAATGTATTTGGAGAATGGACTTGTGGGGCTTGCATATCAGGTGTTCTGGCATATGCCTGTATTAGATGCTGTCTCGTTTAATATTATGATTGTTGGTTATGCTAAAAGGGGATACAGTTTAGAAGCACTCGAACTATTCCGTGAAATGGTTGGTTTGGGTCTTGAACCTGATGAGTTTACTATTGTCGGTCTTCTTGTGTCTTGTGAGCAGTTAGGAAATGCAAGATTGGGGAAGTCTGTTCATGCATGGATTGAGCAGAGGAAGTCCATTAGTTCTTCAAATTTGATCTTGGGTAATGCTCTTCTTGATATGTATGTCAAATGCAAGAAATTGGAGTCTGCTCGAAGGATATTTGATGCATTAGTGGAAAAGGATATCATTTCATGGAACACCATGATTGCAGGATATGCCAAGGTTGGGGAATTGGACCTTGCCCACACTTTTTTTGATCATATGCCTAGGAGGAATCTTTTTTCTTGGAATTCTTTAATTTCTGGCTACTCCCAGAAGGGTGATTATATGATGGTAATGAGTTTATTCAATAGCATGGTTCTAAATAATGTTAGGCCTGACAGTGTCACAATGGCAATCTTGGTCCATGCTGCAGCAGAAATTGGAGGACTGGAACAAGGGAAATTGATACATAGCCTGGTGGTTAGGATGCAGATGAAAGTAGATGCATTTTTGGGTTCAGCATTAATAGACACTAGTCGCAAACCCAAAATGGAAAAATAATCCTGGCGGCTGGTAGTGGGAAGGAGTAATGTAGAGTTGATTAGCAGTATGATAGGAGTTGGAATCCTATGCAATACTTAGGTTGCAATTTTTTTTAATTATTGAGATTAAAAATTAAAAAGTTAATTTTTAATTTTAAGTCTAAATAGAAAAAACAAAAAATATACAAAATAGTAAAATACTACCAAAAAAAATGGTATTGCACCATTAAATATCTAAAATGATCTCATTCCGTACCATAGGATTTGGATTTAGCAAAAAATAATATTAAGTGCGCCAACAGTATGTCTATGTAGCCAATAAAGTGGTTTCATATAGCTTGGACTAATGTACAGATTTGGCGGGAAATTTTGTGAGGAAAAGATTCCCTAGTAATTGTACTGTTTAGGGAACTGATTGAGATTGATGTAATGACATTGATTATTGTGCCTAAAACGCAATCAATTTGTACTGTAAAGCCCTAAAATGGGGAAAAGGTATGTATGGCTAATAAAGAACATGTTTAAAGAGTTTTGGACGTTTCATGGAGAAAATCCTAAAATGTCAAAACTGAAGTATTTGCATTTTTGTTTAAATTCTTTTGAGTTAAACTGTAACTAAAATGTTTTTTTTTTTTTTTTTTTTCTTAATGAATCATTCCAAACATCATTTTAAGATTTTCATTCATCGTATGCTTTGAATCCTTGTGGTACACCTCAAACTTGGACTAGGCTCCTTAGCCTAGTGGTAGATGTACAACCAAAGTTAAACTTGAGTTGGTCCCACATGTCCTTGGCATTTTGGAAAGCCTCATACTCTCCAATTAGATCATTGTGTATGCTTCTTAGCATAATAAAATGTGTGCTACGATCTTTTTTAAACCAAGATTGGTAGACTTCCAAATCACATTTGTGTTGGGTTGTATTCTTATCTTCAGGTCTGGTCATTTTACTGAACAAGGTTTCCAGGAGCTCTTGCTCATTGAGAAGATACTGAATCTTCCTATGCCAGATGTCATAATTGTTGCCAGTTAATTTATCGTCCTTAGTTAGATCAGCTACTACATTTTTAGCTGCCATAATTTTCTACATTCAATTCACAAAAAGGTCGACTTATTAGTTATTTTGCACATCTTCTCTTATATAATCGAAAATCCAATTAATAAATATTATCTTTCTACACATTTGAAATTGAAACTCTGTTAGGCTCAAAATCATCTTCCAAATTATGTGGAATGAGAATATATTTATTAATCAATTTTCGAGTAAATTTATGTATGCCACTTTATTATTAACAAATAATATAATCATGCATAACATTGTATATTAACAGATAATATAGTCATGCATCATCAGTTTGCGCCATACAACATTCATTGCGCAAGAATCCATGTGGATTCCTAAATTGACAATTTAGCTTATGTTAAGAATATTTCATGTATAATGTTAGCGTAAAACACATTATTACTTATTAGAGGGATTATGTTAATATCCTGATTAAAATAATCTGGATCAATGGAACCATGTATAAGGTAGCATGCAACAAATACGAGTTATTTGAATTCTGAAAAGAAAAATGAATATTAAAAACTCTAATAATATATTAAATAAAAATTAAATTTATTAGAAAAAAAGTTTGTAATATGTGTCACAGTCATCTATTACAGAATTAAAAGAGATTAATGCAACTACCTTACATAATAATTCGTAACAATACAAACTATAACTATTCTTTGTGGTACAATACACGACATGGACCATATAGTAAAGTACACAATATAATTTTTTTTTTTTTTTTTTTTTAAAGAATGATTCACAGTATTGTTCACAATATATTGAGTTATAAATGTTTATACATATGCTTGATCATATGCAAATACAAACATACACATACATCAATCCATACATATACAATCTTTATCACTTGTAATTAATTTGTGTATTATAGTAGTTAGATCATGGCTAGAAGCTAGATTTTGGGGCAATACTTGCAATTCTGTTGTTTTTCTAGTTTAGGAAATTTTAACTGAATCTCAAAAAAACATAGTAGCATTGAAGATGTTAATGAAGTCAAGAAGCAAAATAATACTTATATTTCATACATTAATTTATGTGTATTTATATGTTTAAGTTTATGTATATCAATTATCTAATTATCAGCACTTTTGGCATAGTCCCCTTGTTTTGACAAATATTATGTTTGCATGTATTGGCGTATGTCATGACTTATGTATATACATTGTATATATGAATCAATAATTTCCCTCCTAATTGCTACTGAAGCAGAATAAATTACTGGAACTAAGAAAAAATATTCAAGTAGCTAATAAATTTATCATCTTCATTGGTATATATTTTAAACAAAGAGAGGAATTAAAATTATCTGCATCATGACATATTACGGGGATTTTGGTATACCATGTATAAGGTAGCATGCAACCAATGCGAGTTATTTGAATTCTGAAAAGAAAAAATAAATTAGAAACTCTAATAATATATTAAATAAAAATCTAATTTATTATAAAACATTGCACAAATATATAGCAAATTGACCTATTATAATGAATAGGTCGTGCAAGTTAAGCACTGAATCTCTAATGTCTGTTCCAATATAATAATTGGACACGTAATTGACACCATGGCCACTGCTAAACAATTGAAACATGTACCAAATAGTCTCCATTGTGGATAGGTCCAACCAGTGCCGGTAAGAACTGGTCGGGGGCCACAACCTGACGAAATCCATAAATTAGTCTCTTGAATGTGCGTAAGTGTTCAAAAGAGAAATAGGTAGCAAGAGAAAGAGAAGGGAAAAAAAAAATTAGAGTGAAAGAGGAGGAGAAAAGAATATAAACTAGAAAGTGTTAGAAAGTTTAGAGTAGTTTGTAAAGCATTACCATCCGGTTCTTCAAAACAGTAATTAAGAATCACTAAAAAATATTCTATGAAAAATCAAAACAGTAATTACCATCCGGTTCTTCACACCCATGATTGTATGCAAAATCAGATATACATTAAAGATAAAAATATTTCACTAACATAGCATATAACAAGAAAACTCATACTGTATTTCTCTCCTCATGGAGAAAGAAAAAGTAGATCTATAATTAAAAACCAATAAATTTATTTAAAGGGAAAAGAGTTAACTTAAAAAGATGTCAACCAAACCACTTTTTTTTCTCTCGATAACTAAGATAAATGTCAACTGAACCACAAGTGGTTGCCTGCAATTGTTGAGGAGCATTCCTAAAGTTCAACTAAAACCAAATAAAAATTTGATCCCATGAACTAACAGAAGGCACTCTTTTGATAAAGAAAAAGAAATAAACATTTTCTCCCTCTGTCCATATTGTTGGACCTCTATTCTATTTTGAGATGTCCCAAAATATGATCCTTTTTGAAAAGTCGATAAACACAACATTGGAAAATTTCCTAATTTATCCGTTACTTGATTTAAAAAGTAAATTCATAACGTTTTCACTAGTTTAGTTTAAATTAAGGAGGGTAGTTTTGGAGATTTACATTTATTTATTTATTTGAAAGATGGTGAATTAAGGGACAGAGGGATGCAATTGAAAGGACTCCCATGAATGGTGAGCTTTAAATTAATTTTATGGATACTACCATAGCAGGGGACAGCACACGATGCTTATGTGAATGCGTGCATGTGTGGGTGTGTGCAATATTCATTCCAGCATCTATACACCTGACTCGTAAGAGCTTAGCAGGGGGTAGTATTTCTAATGGGTGACCTTTTCTTTCCTCTGAGAAAAGAGTTTTGGCGGGGAGGGGGGGAATTAGTTCTATTGGTGTTCACAAACTAAAAGACCATCATACTATGAAATGAAAATTAACATTGCTATTTTTTTTTTGGTAGGTAAGAAAATTAACATTGCTATAAAGATGTCTATTTACTCTATTGTCATTACAAAGGAAAAGGAGCTACAGGTGAAAATGGGGAAGATCTGAATGATGGTATTCCTATCCTAAGACTCCTAATTAAAAAAAAGGAATTAAAAGCATGAAAATACTATTACTCTGAATTTAATAAAACAAAATAGAAAAAAAAGGACTCAAAACATAAAAGAAGACTCATTGGCCTCTGATAAAAGCCAATTCCAGAAAATCTAGAAATTACTATTACTCTGAATTTAATAAAACTTAATTAATACTGAACGAGCAACTTTCTAACCTTAAGAAACTTAATACTAAAACTCAATAATAACTTAAGTCTATGAAGGGTGCCAATAAGGCCCTACATTGAAACTATACCACAATTCTAGAATCTCTTGGCATTTGATCCTGCTTTTGTGTTTTTTTTTTTTTCTTTCTCTGGCTGCATATATATATATATATATAAATTGAATGCTGATTGAATGCACAATGAGCCTTGCCATTTCCATGTACACAATTGATGTCAATTTGTTCTTATCCTCAAACCCATAATAGCGTTATGGACTTAGTCAAGCATCTTGGGACCTTTTTTTTATACGTAAAGAAAAACGTAAAAAACTATTCGGCTTTTCCAACTTCAACAGCCCCAAAATGAGTAGTCAATGTAATCTACATGATAAAGAGTAATTTACTAGACTTTGCATCCCTCTATAAAGTGGGCATTATGTGCTATTTAACTCACAAGGATCCATTAATTGCAACATCCTCTGATGGACCAAGCATGCTTACCATTACAAACATATATTATAGGACATCATTATTTGGCCCAAGTGGACTCTATTGAGTCTCAAAAGCTTAAATACTTCAAATAGTAAATTAAAAGACACGAGGATCCATATAGAGTAACAAAAATTACCTTTAAAAGAATGTCCTCATATGTAACATTGGCATAAATGAGGTGCACCTTTGTCTTGTCTTTGGGGTTTTCTAATATGGCTCTAGCAACCTGGAGCATGAGCAACATATGTTATTAAGATCAAAACCTTGTAAAAGATAATAGTATGATACCTTATAATGAACAAATATGCAACAAAAATTATTCTTCAAATCCCTTGATTTTAAATCCTTACATCCAAAATCAACCTTAATGAAATTCCCAAATCACCAGAATGAGAAAACAATTCACTTTTAAGTTTTAATTGCACTAGAGCTAAATTTTTTAAAATCATAAAATTTTTAATTTTTCAGGATCCAAATGACCAACTTCTTCAGAATCAGAATGCAAGAATTAAGCATTACCAAGCCATAAAGATGTTAGATCGGATAGAAGAGTCAAACAAGCTAATTAAAAACTTAAATGAACAGAAAATTAATTAATTAAATAAATAAAAGAATGCAATCAATCTTTTGATCCAATTATATGAAATACAAATAAGACTGCTGTTCTAATAAATCCAAACGTTTTTCATACTATAATAGAGATATGGAGAAGAAATAAAAATACCATAAATAAAAAGTTTCATGTAAGTACCGGAGAAGAAATAAAAATAAGTACACTTTTTTTTCTTTTATAAGTGTTTCTGTAAGTACACTCTAGGAAAAAACAGCCATTTGACAATATAAAAACCATTTCTACAACTGATCATCGACAACCCTGATTAGAATGTTGGCATGTCACAAAAATGAATAACTCTTAGCTCCTCCAACCAAGAAAGATAAAAAGAAAAGATACGGTCTTTACTTAAAATAAAAGCTAGCAATCAAAACATGCAAGATATTCATTTTGACTTTAGACTAAGATGACTGAGGACATATGCAAAAGAGCAATAATACACATTGTAAGTGTCAGCAATTTCACACTAATCAAATATCAACATCCAGGATATTGCATCTCAAGAATATTATACACCAAAACGTTAATACCTATTAGTCAATACATTAAACTGCATAGATTAAAAGACCCAAGATTCAAAATTTGAAGAAGAGAAGGTAAAAGGTGAAACCTTTGGGTTTGTTGGAGCAATAGAAATAGACAGCACCAGCTCCAATGGCTACAAGAGCCACTGCTGCACCCACAAGAATCTGGGTATCTAGTGTCTGTAAGCATTCCATAATAGGATCCTCCCAAAGACTAACTAGATTTATTACGCAGAAGAAGAGAAAACACTCAGACATCTTTCATATCACACAAACAATATTCTTGATTTTCATAATCAGTATCATGTTGAATTTGCCTTATAATAAACTTCAGCATCACATAAATTTTTTCGGAGTCAGGATGTGTTTTATCATGAGCTATGAACCTATGAAGGGTTCCAGATATCTCCACCAAACTAAACCCAGGAGATTTCTTCACCCCTCTCCTCTCCATGGCTTCTCTCATGGTTCTTGCATCATCCCAACGCTTCTCAACAGCATAAATATTTGACAAGCCAACATATCTACCATCATGATCTGGCTCCAGCTCTATAAGCTTCCTTCCAACTATTTCAGCAAGATCTAATTTTCCATGGTTCATGCACCCACTAAGTAGAGCACCGAGCATTGAAGCTGTTGGCTCCATAGGCCTTTGACTTATAAATTGATATGCCTCTGCTAATTGACCAGCACGAGCAAGCACATCTACCATGCAAGCATAGTGCTCACTCTTAGGTGTCATGCCATGTTTATTAAGACAATCAAAGAAATGCCAAGCTTCCTTCACTAATCCTCCATGAGCACAGGCAGTTAACAAGCACAAGTATGTGACCTCATCCGGTGTGATCCCGACAATTTGCATTTCCGTGAATAATTCAAGTGACTCTTTGACCAATCCATGTGTTGCAAGACCTCCAATTATTGCATTCCAAATCAACACATCAGTTCGACTCATTCGAACCCCACGAAAGACATTCAAAGCCTCCGCGATTGCCCCACATTTGGCATACATGTCCACAAGAGAAGTTTGCAAGACTAAAGGCAAACGCAACCCATTATCAATAATATACTGATGCATCATCCTCCCCTGCTCAAGTGCACCTAAGTGGGCACAAGCACACAAAACACTCACCATAGTCACCTCATTGGCCTTAGGCCCCGAACCACACATTTTTTCAAACACAGAGATAGCCTCCCGGTACTCCCCATTCTTAACATACCCATCAATCAAAGAGCTCCACGACACAACGTCCCGCTCTGGCATCAACTCAAACACTCCCCGCGCAGAAATCACATCCCCACACTTGGCATGCCCATCCAACATTGCATTCCACGAAACTAAGTTTCTTATCAGCATTCCATCAAACACCTTGCGTGCATAGACGATATCACCGCACGAAGCATACATATGAATCAAAGAATTCTGAATAAACTTATCAGACTCAAACCCAGTTTTCATGACATGGGCATGCACTGCCACACCAAGTTCCCACTTCAAAAGGCGTGACGAAGCCTTCACAAGAAAAGGGTATGTCAAATAATCCGGCGAGACCCCAGCTCGCAACATTTTAACAAAAACTGATATGGATAGATTTGGGTTTTTGCTGTTGGAGTAGCCTCGTATGATTGTGTTCCAATTGAAGGTTTTTGGATTGGGAAGTTGTGAAAATAGCTTGTAAGAGTAGTTGATGTCACCACGTTCAGATAATGCAGAGAAAGAAAGAATTTTTTATGCAAAAGGATCATCTTGGGAGAGACCAAGAGTGGTTATGAGTGCATGAATTTGCTTTAGCTCAAGCATAGATTTGCATTGATCAAGAATGGTGATTAGAGTTTGGTTTACATTGGCGCTTTTACAAGGCAGCAATAATGAGAGTTGCAACATTTACTTATATGACAAGAACTAAGCAAGTAGAGATACCCATATATCCGAAATGCTTGAATCCGAGAACCGATTCTTCTTGGCTCTCTCTTTCTCTCTATCGATGTGGGAGTGAGTATTTGAGAGAAATCTCATTCTCTGCGTCTCAACTCTCAATCAGGGACAAAGACCAAAAATAACAAAAAAATAATCTCACAAGTCACATGTCACACGTATATATAGGGGTAGGAGAGTAATTACACGCCTATTAGGTTAAGCAAAGCAAAATAGAACCCTTAGGTAGCTGTCCGGTCTTGGGTGTGCTCCTCAATAGTCACTCGTTCGAGTCCCCTTAGGAGCACCTACCTAAGGCAAAATCTTGCGTCCAATCTTGGGTGTGCTCCTCAATGGTTACTAGTTTGAGTCCTCTCAAGACTACCTACCTAAAACAAATTCTTGTGCCTATCGTGGTACACGTGCTAGTAAGGTGTTGCGTGTCCCATGAGACTAATCGAGGTACGCATATCTACAGAACGCTGGTCCGGATACCCAAGGTTAAAAAAGTAAAACAACACATATCATTACAAACATTTTCACAACAATTTTAAGTTGATATGTTTTTATTAGTTATTATTTGGACCCACCACTTACTGCACTTTATTATTTACCATTCACAGTTTGACAACTCGGTATTATTATGAAATTGTTATGAAAATATTGTGTCAGTAGCTTTATTGTATTCAAAATTTAGCCATCACTTTACAATACACTCTACACCCACTTTTTTCATTTTATAATACATCATATTAAAATAATCTTAATTTTTTAATTTTTTTTTACCAAACTAGTCGTATCTATTCATTCATTTGTGTTTAAGTGTCATTTAGAAATCCATGGATTTGGGCCTTTAAAATCTTGGTTGGATTTGGCTCAAATCCAAATCCTAATGGTTTTAAGTCATCTAAACAAAGGATTTGGATTTGGATCCTCAAATCCAAATCCATGTGCCCAAATCCCCCCATCCAAACAGACCATAAAGAAATTTCAACCAGAGACTGCTGCCGGTCATAAGCATAAGCATATTTTCATGTTTTATTTTATTTTATTTTATTCTCTTTGTTGTCATCAACTTTGAATTGTAAGCAGCAGTATTTACAATGTTCTATGTGTTCAATTCAAGCTGATAATTTTTGGTACTATATATGTTCATCCATCTCTGCATTATTTTCTTCCACAGGTTTTGTGGCAAAGTTTTGACTATCCAACCGATACGCTTCTGCCAGGGATGAAACTTGGATTTAATACAAAATCTGAGCATAATTGGTCTTTTAACATCATGGTCAAATGTGGAAGATCCTGCCTCAGGATCTTTCACACTTGGAATGGATCCCAACAACACAAACCAGTTGATCATCTGGTGGCAAGGAGAAATCTACTGGGTTAGTGGCCTTTGGCTAAATTTTAGTTTCAACTTGCCACATGTGTTATCAAATGATGCTTACTACCATTTTAGCTACCATTCGGAAGAGAATGAAAAGTATTTCAATTATTTTGTACATGAAGACGTCATCTCATTCCAAAGATTGACATCAAAGGCATCGAGTGCTCTTTTGGGTATGGATATGAACGGAGCAAAAGATATTCTTTCATGTGAGCAAGCATCCTTCCTTGATGGGTGTTTTGGGAAAAAGAATGACAAGTGCTTTTCAGGTGAAAGGTTCATAAGTAGAAAGGGCATCATGCTGCGGAGTGGATTCAAGTTCAATAAAAGGGATAAACTTACCTTAAGCGATTGTAAGACCAAATGCGCGATCTATTGTTCTTGTTCTGCCTATGCTTCAAAAAATGACGATGAGACTGGCTGCGACATTTGGCGCGACACATGGTCAAATTTCATAAAAAAGAATTCAGATGATTCCCGATATATATACATCCGCCAATCACATTTTGAATCTGAAGGTAAGTCTATATCTGTAGAATTTTTCTTTTTCTTTTACTTCGATAGAAAATATCTGTACGTAGAAGTTTATCAAGAGGAAAAAAAATATATATAGAAGGATAAAATTTATAAGGTAAGCTTCTTAACGAATGCACATTCAACCCCTAGTTTGGGGTTTTTACAAATATCATCCTTGAATTTTGCAATGAGTGTCAATTTATTCTTTGCATTCAATTTGAACAATCAATCCCAAGATATTTGTTTTGATAATTGTAATGCATAAAACTTTAGGATTGTATAGATTTGGAGATGCTCTCCAAGAGGTACCTTGTAGCTATAAACCTTGATCGAACGAGAGGGAGACTTGCAATGACAAATGAAAGGAGCTTGTGATGATAGTGGCGATTCATGCTAACTACCCTCCGAAGCTTAAGTCAGTAAAGCTTATTGTCCCTCTCCAGAATTGTTACATGTATCACAAGGGAAATGCCCATACCTCCATTCAAATCTGCCTTGCCTATTTATAAGGGTCTTAGGCGGTGGTGTCTCACATGCCATGGTCTAGCTATTGGGAACATTCCTTGTCTAATCATTGATGTGATGTTTACTTCTTTTTAGCCGATGGACTGTTGCACAGAGCCTTAATGGCAACGACGAGATTGTGACAGGGTGATCGTCTCGAGGTCTCACCTGCTAGGCAGGGTAATTAATACCCCAACCACCGCATTAAATGCCCTACATGGGCGTCTGGGAAAATGTCTCTGGGGACATAGTAGACAGATCGTTAAGAACAGATCCGTCTGGGCGTCTGGGCAAGTGTCTCCAGGGACATAGTAGACGGATCGTTAAGAACGGATCCATTTGGGCTTCTGGGCAAGTGTCTCTGGTTTATTCATTTCCGCTCAAGTTTTATTACGAACAGATACCCCGCTCCTGTTAACTTAAATGTTATCCCCCACAATAATCTACCCCCAAGATATTAGGTTTGTGACAATTCAAACGTTCCGTTTATTATTAGTCAACTAGTAGGATAATGGAGTGGGTAATACTATCAATGAAAGTTTTCATTCTTAGGGTTCCTTTTTGCTTACGACTTTGGACAGTGAAACCTAGTAGACATGTTTGGTCCTTTTAAGTTCAAAAAGACTTCTTCTATTTTAATAATAAATGGTAATAATGATATTTTAAAAATTATTGATGATGTGGCATATGCACATCATATGATTAACTTTGTTAGGCTTTTACCGAAAAAAAAAAGAAAAGAATGTTTGATTTTTGATAAAGCTAATATCCAAAGAGTTAATTGTTCAAATTGAAAGTCAATGACTAAATTGACAGTCACGTCAAAGTTTAAGGATGATATTTGTAGTTTTATGTTGGGGCTTTGATCTTATTAAACATTGTGATAAATTTTAATATTTACTCTCATTTTTATGACGTTATTTTAATAAGTTTTTTATCGTACATAAAGTTTAATAAAGTTTTGTTGTAAAATAGAAAGCAATAATAATGTAAAGAGTAGAGAGAAGAGAGAGTGAAAATAAAGAGTTTTAATATGGTTCGGTTACGAAGACCTACGTGCACATGGGGAAAGCCTTTGACGAAGACATATTTATTATATATTTCATATATTACAATATCCCTAATATAGGGTTTATATACTAGAGAAACCTAGACTAGATTTATACACAAGTACATGAGCCTACACTTTGGGCCCTATAGGCCACATAATATCTCTAACACTCTCTCCTCAAGTTGATATATAAGCTCATATATCATAGGTTAAAGTCTAGGGGAGGGAAAATACCCGCCAAAACTGGCCGACCCGATCGTCTGTCTGTCCGTCCGCGAGCCATATTTGGACGGATATGGATTAGGATTTTTATTTATTTATTTATTTTTATTATTTTTTATTTTTTTATTTATTTTTTCGGGTTTTCGAACGGATAATAGATTTGGCATTTTTTTTTGGGTATCCACCCAACCTGCCCAACCATTCATTAATAATATTAAAAAAAAAAATCTCATATTCGGATACACCGCACCCCACCCAACCATTTTTTTCTCTCTCAAGCTCACAGTGCTCACTGCTGACCCGATCATCTCTCTCTCTTCTCTCATTTCCGTCCCCCTTCCTCACTCTCAAACTCACCACACACCGCCTCACTCTCTCTCTGTGACCATGTATCTGCCAAGAAGAAAAACAAAAGAAGCAAAAGGGTTGGAGTTAGCCTGGGCCTAGGCCGAGGAAGTCGCTTGGGTTGGGAGATGAACTAGACGAAGGCGACACCACGGCTGAGGACAAAGGCGACACAACGACTTGAGGCAAGCATACCTAACCTAATCTGCTTGTTTTCTACTTTTCTTGTACTGTGGTTGCCGGATCTGGTGAGATCTCGCCGGATCTAGAAAGAAAATGGGTTTGTGTTTGTGCTTGGGTTTGCTGTGTTTGAGATTTGAGTTTTGGTATCAAATTTTTGACAATTTTGTTTGTGTTTGTGATTGAGTTTGTTTGATATAATTTTGTTGTCTTGTAAACCCGATAAACCCGATCGTACCTGCCCGCCAAAACCGATCAACCGATTCGCCCGATTCGACCACCTTAACGGATGGTCAACAGGTTGAAGCTTTGCAAACCCAACTCTGTCGGGTAGGATAGAAAATTACCCTCAAACCCGACCCGCTCGACCCGTGCCCACCCCTAGGTTAAACTATTGTTTTCATCCCTAAACTTTGCAAGAAATTTAGTTTTCATCCCTGAACTTTGAAAAGTTCGTTTTTCGTCCATGAACTTTGAAAAAGTTCATTTTTACACATGAATTTCGTCCATGGACATTTTTTTAAAAAAAGGGTGAAATTCATGTGTAAAAACGAACTTTTTAAAAGTTTAGGGACAAAAAACGATCTTCTCAAAGTTCAGATACAAAAAATAAACTTCATGCAAAGTTTAGGGACGAAAATAATAGTTTAGCCTATATCATATAAGCCAGCTTGCAACATATAAACAAAAAGTACAACAGCCATAAACAACTACTACAATATGTTTGCTGCTGATCCATAAAACAACTTTGAGAGTGACGATCGAAGCATTAAACACAGCAGCCATAGTGACGACGAGACGAGGATGTTGAAGGTGAGTAACCAACAAGTACAAGACGAGAATGTTAGAGGTGAAGAACCAACAACTACGAGACGAGAATTTTGAAGATGAAAACCCTCTCTAGCATCTTCACACAATAACAAACTTAACCCAATCCAACAACAAAACAGAGGATTGATTGGTTGGACTATTTCTATCATATTCCTATCATGAGATAGGAAAATAAAAAACAACATTACCAGCAAGAACAACAACCACAATACTCCAGCAAGAAACGGGTTACATCAAAATTCCAAGAAACAACAATAGAGATGTCAAAAACACCCCAAGAATAACAGATCTAGTCGACAAGAAACGAGAAATACTGAGATGAACTGAGAACTGGCTGAAACAGATATATACTGACTGTTGAAGTTGGCGTGGAGTTGTGGCTTGAATTAATCAATGACCAAGTCGATCATATTGGTTGACAATATCAATATGACTTAGGAGACTAGTAGCCGACTTATAGAATTCAACATAACCTAATACCTAACCAACTTTTGCACATATATATACTCATAGACCATGCCTTGTTAGTGTGAGTTAAATTGAGGTGCAACAATTAGAATATTAGAGAAGAGTTTCTCTTGGTTATTCTTGGTGAGAGAGAGTTAGGGTGTATTTGGGGTTTGGGTTCTTTGAGAGAGTTCTGGTGCCACTATTGTAATCTCTCTATTTTCTTAGTGAAGCTTTCTCTTTGTTGCCGCCTGTGGATGTAGGCATATTGCCGAACCACGTAAATTCTTGTATTCTTTATTTGTGTGTTTGATCTCTTTCTCTCTTCTTTAATCTTGCACAAATAGTTAATTTTCACAACAATTGGTATCAGAGTTGTTGGTTGAAACAATGGCAATTAATGCTTCAATTGTGACGGTAGGCCTAGTTAAGTTCGACGGAACTGGTAACTTTGGGCTATGGCAAAGAAGGTTGAAGGATCTGTTGGTGCAGCAAGGTTTGGTGAAGGCTTTGTACGGGAAGACAAAGAAACTAGAGAAGTTGACAGACGATGAATGGGAAGAACTAGACATGAAGGCGGTGAGTACAATTCGGCTATTACTAACAGACGAAGTCATGTACGATGTCATAGAGGAGAACTCAACCGCCGGGATTTAGTTGAATATGGAGAAAAGATATATGTCCAAGTCCCTAACGAACAAACTGCATTTAAAGCAAGAGTTGTATAGGCTTAAGATGACAGGGTGCAGATCTGAGGCAGCACATCAATACCTTCAAACAAATCATTAGTGATATGTTGCGAATTGATATAAAATTTGAGGATGAAGATAAGGCGATGATGCACCTAACCATCCTCCCAGCTTCCTACAAACACCTGATGACGACCCTACTTTATGGAAAAAAAAACTTTGGAATTATAAGAAGTTTTAGGAGCCCTGTTAGATCACTACCAACGGAAACATAAGAATTCTGCTAAGAGTTCTGGTGAAGGGTTAGTAGTAAAGGGTTATCAAGATCGTGGAAGGAAGAAAGACAAGGATGACAAATCTGCTAGGGGAAAATCTAAATCCAAGAGCAAGACAGTAAAGTGCTACAAATGCCAAAAGAAGGGGCATATCAAGCGAGACTGTCCAGACTGGAATAAGGGGAAGGAAGAGTCTTCTACATCTGCCAACATAGTAGCAGACTTAGAATTTGATGGCGACATGCTTTCTGTTTCATCAAACACTGACGGTTTGAACAATTTTTGGCTTCTAGATTCCGCATGTTCTTTTCACGTGACTCCCCACAGGAACTGGTTCGACACTTATATGTCAGTTAATTGTGGTTCTGTTCAAATGGGTAATGATGGTACAAGCACAATTATTGGAATGGGAACAATTAAAATTAAGATGTTCGATGGTGTGGTGAGAACATTAGAAGAGGTTAGACATATCCCAGATATGAAAAAGAATTTGATTTCATTAGGAACCTTAGACTCAAAAGGCTATAGTTATAAGTTTGAGAATGGGATAATGAAAGTTTCAAAGGGTGCTATGGTTGTGATGACAGGTCAGAAAATAAGTAGCAATGTTTATAAATTGCTAGGCAATACCATTCTAGGTGGAGTTGCTACAGTAGCTGAGTTTGAGGATGATGATACACTCTTGTGGCATATGCGGCTATGGCATATGAGTGAGTGTGGTATGAGGGAATTGCACAAAAGAAATATGTTGGCTGGGATTAAGTCATGTAAATTAGATTTCTAAAAATACTGTATTATGGGAAAGTAGTGTAGGGTGCGATTTAAAACAGCCACACACATGACAAAAGGTATATTGGACTACATGCATTCAGATATTTGGAGGCCAGTGAGAACTCCTTCGAAAGGAGGAGCTCAATATTTTATGAGCTTCATTGATGATTATTCTAGAAAAGCTCGGGTTTATTTCTTGAAGAACAAGTCTGAGGCTTTTGCTAAATTTAAGATTTGAAAAGGAGAAGTGGAAAACCAGACTGGAAGGAAAATAAAGTGTCTTAGGATTGATAATAGCACTGAGTACAGAGATGGTGATTTCTTTAAGTTTTGCGAAGAGCATGGTATCAAGAGACACTTCACAGTACGGAAAACTCCTTAACAAAATGGGGTGGCTGAGGGACTTAACAGGACCATTACAGAGATAGCTAGATGTCTAAGGTTGAATGGTGAGCTTCTTAAAATATTTTGGGCGAAAGCAGTGGATATGACTTGTTATATTATTAATTGATCACCTAGAGTTGCACTTGATGGGAAAGTCGCTGAGGAAGTATGAACAGGACAAGAAGTTGATTACTCTTTCATGAGAATATTTGGATGTCCTGCATATGTTCATATCTCTAGTGAAGACAGGTCAAAACTTGATCCAAAATCAAAGAAGTGCATCTTTCTTGGTTTTAAGAAAAGGGTAAAAAGGTACAAGCTTTGGGATCCAGTTGCGCAGAAGGTGGTGATCAGCAGGGATGTAGTGTTTGATGAGAAGTCAATAACAAAAGCATTCAAGGAAGAGAAGTCTCAAGTAGCGGAAGGCAGTAATAACATTGGTAGATCAACGGTGCAAATGGAGCTTGATGAATTGGAGTCTCAGTCAGATGAGGAACATCACGGTAATGATCAAGAACAAGATAGCACCAGATCAGATAGGCCCAAATGCAACAAAAGACCACCGGTCAAGTATGGTTTCAAGGATGTTGTCTCATATGCTTTACTTACCAGTAGTGAGGATCTTTCTTCATTTCAGGAAGCAATTGAAAGCTCTGAAAAGGATAAGTGGATGGAAGCTGTGGTGGAGGAGAAGGAGTCTTTGAGCAAGAACAAAACTTGGGAGTTAACGGAACTTTCAAAAGGAAAGAAAACTATAGGTTGCAAGTGGGTGTTCAAGAAGAAGGAAGCAGTATCAGAAAAAGAAGGGGAAAGATTCAAGGCACGATTGGTAGCAAAGGGGTATTCACAGAGACATAGGATTGACTACGATGATGTATTTTCACTTGTAGTTAGGCATACATTTATTAGAGCGGTATTGGCTTTCGTAGTACATCAAGATTTGGAATCGGAACAATTGGATGTGAAGATGGCTTTCCTTCATGGGAATTTGGAGGAAGAGATTTTCATGATACAACCAGAGGGGTTCAAGCAACCTGGTACAGAGAATCTTGTCTGTAGATTGATGAAGTCACTTTATGGGCTCAAGTAGTCTCCTAGACAGTGGTACAAAAGGTTTGATTCGTATATGATCCAGATTGGTTATACCCATTGTGAATATGATTGCTGCGTATATGTTCGTATACTTGAAGATGGTTTTTATATTTTTTTGCTACTATATGTGAACGATATGTTAATTGTTGTGAAGAGCCTGTGTGAGGTTAACAGGTTAAAATCTTTACTACACAAAGAGTTTGAAATGAAAGACTTGGGTGCTGCTAAAAAAATTATGGGTATGGAGATTCACAAAGACAAAAAGGCAAGAAAGCTATGGTTGTCTCAGAAAAACTACATCAGAAAGGTGCTTGAAAAATTTAGCATGTTGGATGCTAAGCCTGTGAGCACACCATTGGCGAATCACTTCAGAATATCTGGTAGTCAATGCCCGAAGAATGAGGAAGAAATTGATAATATGTCAAAGGTTTCGTATGCTAGTGTAGTGGGGTGCTTAATGTATGCAATGGTTTGCATAAGGCCGGATTTGGCTCATACAGTGAGTGCTGTTAGCAGGTACATGGCGAACCCAGGGAGAGAGCACTGGAATGCAGTGAAGTGGATTTTCAGATACTTGAAAGGCACTGCGGAACATGGGATCTTATTTTCAATACAGTCGGGGACTAATTTAGTTGTAGGGTATGTGGATGCAAACTACGCAGGTGACGTGGATAACAGGAGGTCTACTACAGGTTATGTGTTTACACTATTAGGAGGACCTATTTGTTGGAAATCCATGTTACAATCCATAGTAGCCATGTCCACTACAAAAGCTGAATACATGGCTGTAGCTGAAGCTGCAAAGGAAGTATTATGGTTAAAAGGGCTAGTCAAAGAGCTTAGTTTGAATCAAGGTGGAGTTCAGATGCATTGTGACAGTTAGAGTGCCATTTACTTGGAAAAGAATTAGGTTTATCATGCTAGGAAGAAACACATCGATGTTAGGTTCCACAAGACAAGAGAGCTGATTGTTACAAGAGATATTGTTCTTGAGAAGGTGCACACTTTAGCGAATGTAGTTGATATGTTGATGAAACCGGTTACCGCAGCCAAGCTCAACCATTGCTTGGACTTGGTCATGAATGTTAGCAGCTTGTGATAGCCCTTAGGGGCTAAGGTGGCGATGATGGAGGAGTTTTTTCGTGAGGCTTGACCAATTCAAGCCAAGGTGGAGGTTTGTTGAAGTTGGTGCGGAGTTGTGGCTTGAATTAATCAATGACCAAGTCGGTCATATTGGTTAACAATATCAATATGACTTAGGAGACTAGTAGCCAACTTATAGAATTCAACATAACCTAATACCTAACCAACTTTTGCACATATATATACTCATAGACCATGCCTGTTAGTGTGAGTTAAATTGAGCCGCAACAATTAGAATATTAGAGAAGGGTTTCTCTTGGTTATTCTTGGTGAGAGAAAGTTAGGGTGTATTTGGGGTTTGGGTTCTTTGAAAGTGTCCTAGTGTCACTGTTGTAATCTCCCTATTTTCTTAGTGAAGCTTTCTCCCCGTCGCTGCCCGTGGATGTAGGCATATTGCCGAACCACGTAAATTCTTGTATTCTTTATTTGTGTGTTTGATCTCTTTCTCTCTTCTTTAATCTTGTGCAAACAGTTAATTTTCACAACACCGACTTATCATCTATTCTCTTCAAAGAGAATTCTTTCTTTGCTAAACACACTTATCATATAAGCTCTAGAAAAATGGAAGAGGCATGAGAAACACAAAATGGCTACAAAAGAAATGATCTATCATCTATGCTTGTGTAGGAGAATAAATTGAGTTACGTAAAATTTTTAATGAGACACACTTAACCATTTCTAGTTATATTATCTTGCTTGCACAATGGAAAGAGACGTTGGTTTATCTCTCCATCAACATCTATATAAATTGTGTAGATGTGCAATAGTACGATTTAGTCCAGTACATACAAGAGAAACAAAATAGCATAGCATTCATAAGAGTAAAGGACTATAAAGTTTTCCATTAAACAAAAAACTCACTATTATAACAAGCCACAATAATAACTATCATCGCCTACTCTCCCCCCTTGAATGGAAAAGAAAAGCAATAGTATGAAAATTACACCATCCTCACCAATATTATAAGCAAGATGGTAGTCAATAAAAACTATCATCGCCCACTCTCACCCCTTGAGTGGAATACAAAAGCAGAAGTATGAAAGTCACACCATAAAACTTATAAATGGTGGTGGCGGTTTGAATCTATAAAATGGGTTGGATAATTTTGTTTCTAAATTTTTTTTTTTTCTTCATAAAAAGAACAAAGTTTTAGTAAATTCATAAAGGTTATTTTTATGGTATGTCATTTTTCATTGAGGTGGCAGTGGACTCAATTGAGGTGACAGAAGAATCTTTGTTAAGTTTTGGTGATTCTTCAGGGTTGAGTTATATTGTTTTATGTGAGCCAGTCTCACCAAATCACACTAACACGTAAAATCTACTTTTTTGTTCCACAAGATAAATAATCTCTAAACATATGTTATGTTTATACAACATATGTTTTGCGACTTCAATAATGCTCCCAAGTTCAGATTTTCGTGAAGTAATAACTCAGTGAGTGAGGTAGAATCCACATGAAAGAGTGTTGATTATCAATTAAAAAAATATAAGAAGTTAAGTATTAAAAACCTAAAAGATTTGTTAAAAACATACCAATAGAAGGTTAGAGTTTCACCCTTGCCTTAGCAAACCATTACATAAAAAGAAAACTTTAAAAATTGAAAAAGAATTCTAAGAGAAACCCAATTTCATTCTAAGGCTACTTGACTCTTGAAGTTGACCTAATGAATGAGTATGTGGATATAGATTCTTAGACTAAACTATACATTTTTACACGAGATGTTCATTTAGAGCTAGTAGGATTTGGGAATATTGGTCATGAATTTGTACTTGCATTTAATTTGTGTAGAGAAGCAGAAGGGTTTGAAATTCATAAGCTTGAAGAACAAATATAAGTTTTTCATTATGCAGAGAGTGTGATCAATATGAAGGGGAAGATGGTGTCATTGAATGAAAACTATCATCTACCACTCTCCCTCTGCCTTTGAGAGGAATCCAAAAAGAAAAGGAGTATGGGAAATCACACCATAACACTAATAAAAGAAGAAGGGGTGGAGTTGGTGATTTGAATCTATAAAATGAGTTTGAAATTTTTATTTCTTTTGGGTTTAAAAAAAATTATATTTTGTGTAGTACTCCAAGTGAAAAATCTCCACTCTTTACATAGAGTGTTATGATATAGACATTCCAAGCTTCATGGAAGTCACAACATCATGCTCTATATCAATGGCAACATTGATTATGATTTAAGCTCTTACTTTATATGATTATGTGTCATAACTGCTAATTACCTAGGAAAGATGATATATGACACTCGAAGAATGGATGGTGTTTTTTGATGATGAGATTATTCCTTTTGTATCTATACATTTACACAATATATAATAATGGAAGCTTTTGTTGCGCAACAGCACTAGAAAATCAATTTACGCAGTCTTAAATATTAGCTATTCAAACCCCTACCCTATCGTTGCACTTTGTCCAACCTTTCCTCTCCATTTTTTTGCTCTTCATCTCGCCCATAATTTCACATCCTACCATTACTCTTGCTCTAACCTTTTCTTCTTTCATATTATTTCCATATAAATTTACTATTACTCAATCTACACATCTCTCTCCTATTCATTCCATTTTCTACCAACAAAAAAAAAAAAAATGATTATTCTATCTATTTCTTCGATTTTGTTTTTCTTTTAGAGGATTTGTTATTGCTTATGTCATCTATGTGATGGTTTTTTGATTCTTTCTTGCAACTTATGTTTCGAGTTGATTCGTTTTACTTTCATAGATTTATTTTGGTTTATGTGTTTTTTAGGTATTTTAACTACCCATCATTGGTTCTCTCTCTCTCTCTCTCTCTCTCTCTCTCTCTCTGCTCTCTTGTCACTTTGTTCTAATTTTGGGTTGATTTGTTTTATTGTTTTTGATAGATCTATTTTGGCTTATGTGTTTTTTGGGGTGTTTTAGTTTACCCATCATAGGTCCTCTCTCTCTCTCTCTTTCGTCACTTTGTTTTATTTTATAGGATAAATTACATTGACACCCCCTTCTTTGGGGGGAACTAGACTCACTACACCATATTTTGAAAAAATGACACTTCGGTCCCAAATTTGCAAAATAATTAACACTCAGCCCCCTTTTTCTTTTTTGTTTAATTATTATTTATTTTTTTAACCCATGCCTAACTAACCAAAGTTAAAAATAAATATTATATTCCAATTATTTTAAGTTTAAGTGGAGAATATTCTTTTAAAGAGAGGAAAAGGCGTGGAGTGTCAATTATTTTGCAAATTTGAGAGTGGAGTGTCATTTCCCCAAAATAGGGTGTATCGAGTCTAGTTTCCCTATCAATGTAGTTTATCTTATTTTGTATATTTAGTTGTTTCAAAAGTAGGAATTTGAGTTTCACACATTACTTGGCTATGTATTTCGATGTGCATAACAACTACCGATTTATCACTTGAGAGAGAGAGAGAATGCAACCTATGATTAATTGTAAATAATTGATTGTAATAGTCCTATATACAATAGAATTGTCCATTGTTGCAACACTTGGGCATTAGAGAATAATTCTCCTACAATTACTCAACTTCCAGTAACTTTCAATAACCGCTAAACAGTTATTAGCAATTATCTGAGTGATTCTCTCTTTTCAAGGGGAATAGCCAATAACCATAAGGCTAGGCTATGGTATATGAATGTCCACACTATTATGGTGTGATCACTCTTATACCTTCAACTACTCCAATAATTACTTATTAAAACTATCTCTCTTTTACATATGATAATATTCTTTGAGGTAGAGTTTGATAAAACGCTTATAAGATTCATTGTGTTATTTTTTTTACTCATTTCCCTATATATAAAAGAATTTTATGGGAAATGAGTAAAAAAAAAAAAATCCAACACAATGAATCTTATCTTTCACGGCACCAATGTTCACACGGTTCTGGGCACGGCTCTCTGCTCTCTTTTCACCACGACTTTCTCTTTCTCCCCCGCCCCCTTTATCTTCAGGCAGGCGTTAGGTTCCCTCTCTCCCTCACCCTCTCATCTTCAGGCGTTAGGTTCCCTCTCTCTTCCCCTCTGTTCTCTCTCCTTTGACCCCTCATCTTCAGACGTTAGGATACCCACTTCCTTCAGGCGTTACCCTCGGAGTTTCCGGCGTTTCCTATTTCCAAAAGTCACAACCTTCTTCTCTCATCAATCTTTATTTAAGCTTCTCAACCAAGGAGTCTCACACATCTGCTCATTTACACCAATGTAAGGTATGTTTTTCCCAGATCTGCGCAATCTGCAGATTATTGTAGCTGATATACGTAAGGTTTTGGCAAAAAGTACTCAAGTAGAGCAGCAAAGGTTGCATAGATTTTCCTGTGTGTTTTGTTTTTAGTTTCTTTTAATCAATAAAATATTGCAAGCTTTTTATGGCTTTTATCCTCTATTTGCTTGCTGGAAATTGTGGGAAAAGAAAAGGAAACAGGTTGGGTCTTGGGATTTATCCAATTTAGATAAAAATGTATTATTACTCTTCTCTAATTTTTTTTTTCTCTGTTATCCAATTTAGATTACAATGTATTATTACTCTGCTCTATTTTGGGTGCCCTGCGATTGTGACAGTGTTAGTGATTGTGGTAAGAGACATGGGTAGAGGTGCAGGTGAAGATACATAATCAGTGGTAGCAGAAGACATTGTAGCTGAGCTGTTTGATGAAAGGTTTGTGAGAAACAAAGAAAGGTAATGACATCAGTCTTTTAATGTCTTGATACCATGGAAGGTTATGTAATTGCAGAGATTTAGAATGTACTGCCTTGCCAAACTGTGGTGTATTTATATTCACAATGTTATGATGTTTATAGGATAAGTACAAGAGAAGATAATTAGTTTAAATCAAGTTTTTGCACACCATGTGTTTTGATTGCACACCATGTGTTTGACAAAATGTGTCATTCACTTTTGCATTAGTTTAAATCAAGCTTCATTGTTTGTGCCTCTTGGTTTTTGTTTCGGTTTCCATTTGGTCATCTCATTTTTTCTCATTTGCATTTAAGCATAATAGGCCATCAACATCATTGGCAATTTAGTACATTAGAACTTTTCATCTTCAAAACCTGAATTACAACATTAGAATATTTAGTAATCTTCCTAGGAATGTCTTATGAATTATGGCTTTTGCATTTATATATGGATATAACTATTTTTTTTTTTCCAGATTTTTGTAAATGATAGAAAACCTATAGAAAATGCTAATAAAAAATTTGTGCATCCATCACAAACCCAAAATAAGTTTTTTTTTTTTTTTTTTTTTTTTTGAGAAGGAAAAAAAGAAAAATAAATCTTTAAGAACAATCATACATTTGTCATTTGTACCAATTCTTTTATCTTTTAAGAGACTATGTCCACCATAATATAATTTTTTTTTTTTTTTTTTTTTTTAGAGTAGATGATGTTGATGGAGGGTTAGGAAGAGTATTTTATTTGCCAAGGATGCAAGCCAACAACCACTAACATTTTTCCTTTTTATAGATTATTTTATGCATTTGTCTTGCTTTGGTAAAAAAAAATGTTCATCTCATAAAACTATTTGAGAATAAACTTTGATCATCATAATGATGAAAACTTTCATATAATTATGCAAACAGATTTTATTTATTGAAAATGCATTACTTAGTTGCCACGTTTATAATGTTGACTATATAGAATTCAAATGGATGTCGTTTTGAAATTTACATATGGTAAAAAAAATAATATATTACTCAACTTTATGAGCAACTTGGAAATCTATTCTCTGTGTGTAGATTATTGTAGCTGATATACGTAAGGTTTTGGCAAAAAATACTCAACTAGAGCAGCAAAGGTTGCATAGATTTTCCTGTGTGTGTTTTGTTTTTAGTTTCTTTTCATCAATAAAAGATTGCAAGCTTTTTACGGCTTTTAATCATATAATGTTTCAATGCTGTATTCGTATTCTCATGTTTTATCTTTTATTTTTATCTTTCTGATTTCTCTTTAGGTGCAGGGAATCATGAAATTGATCAAGATATCAACTGTAAGTACAAATAATTAGCATATTTGATCTTTTTGGACTTTTTTCCTTTCTTTTTCTTTTTTTTTCCTGAACTGACAAAACTTTTATCAGAGAGACCTTAATATGTGGAAAATGGAAATAGGTGAAAACCATGTTGTTCCTAACTAACAAGGACCCCAACGTAAAATGTATATGGATGGCATACTAATGTTTATGGTCATTCCTCCTAATTAAATCAGACTAGGAGACAATTACATTAGCTGAGACCATGAGTCACAAGGACTTGAGGCCTGTTCATTTTTGTTTTGAAAAGCAGTTTGATATTTTTAAATTGACAGAAACAGACAATAGGGAATAATAAAAGACTTCTTCACGATTCCCCCTTAACATTTTTTTTTTTTAATATAAGTAACCCTTAATATTCTTTAACGATCATCCATAATATAAGATAGGATACTCCAAACAGGGTTCAAATTTTCTTAGAAAAAAAGATAAAAGGCAAGAACCATTAAAGATCAAGGGCTCAATCTATATCAAGTACACTTTTTTTGCTTTTACACAAGTGGTTCTTATATAAAAAATGTACATTAACAAATTGTGCACTTGAAAGATGATTCTTTTAGTAATCATTTTATTATTTGATAAGAAAGTCAATCAAGCATTTGCAATGTATATTAGCCTATTCCTGTTCTGCTGTAATTTAAATGACATGATATACCATCTTCCGATTCAATTTCTGCAAATTAAGAACATAATCTGCTTTCACTTAAATTAAGTTTGACTAAACCGCTTGTAATAACCTACAACCCTTAAACACCGTTCACAATGGTTTTTTTTTTTGCTAAAACATTCACAATGGTTTTTCATCTCAGTTACAAGCAAATTCTGATATATCAAAATGCTTATCTCAGACCAAGACCAAAATAACCTCTATTCATGTTTTACAATTTTAATTTCACGTTTTATTAAGTTCAATGGAGCTGTTGTTTATGAGATTTGATTTTTATTTCATAGTAGTTTCTTGGGGTCTTTGTAGATTATTAATCTATATCCATATAAATAACAGTTATATGAATTTGAATTTTATGCAGATGGATGGGCAACCCTCTGCTTGATAAACCATGCTCACCAGGTTTCAGTCAGGCTTAATGAATCAGTTGGAGGGCTGTGCGCAATAGTGAACTGGAATGGTTGCAAAATAGAATCATCTGGGATGGACATTTGTTCCACCAATACCCAATATAAGAACAATATAAATTTACTGAGATAATTTTGCTTCACTGTTTATTTAACAGGAGCAGTATTGTATTTATATAACTGAGATATACAAAAGATGGTATATTGGAACAAATACACTTTTGGATGTACATGATAACTTAATAGTAATCTCTAACTATTTGATGAGTTATCTTCCTTTATCATAGCTGGCTTGTGTTGTTTATCAGATGAGGTTGTCTTAATAGGCCCCCGCAATCGCAAGGGAGTTCACGGACATTGAGAGTGTCACGTAAGACATTGAACTTAGGTGTAGGTAGGGGCTTGGTGAAGGTGTCTGCAACTTGATCCTTGGAAGAGATGAAGCGGATACTGAGAGCTTTGGTAGACACCAAGTCACGGACAAAGTGGACATCTATTTCAATATGCTTAGTGCGAGCATGGAATAGGGGGTTTGCTGTAAGATATGTGGCACCAATGTTGTCACACCAAAGCACAGGTGGTATGGTGGATTTCATGCCCAATTCAGTTAAAAGAGACTGAAGCCATAATATTTCCGTGGAGGCATGGGCAATGGCTCTATATTCGGATTCTGTACTTGAACGAGATACAGTCCGTTGTTTGCGAGAGGACCATGAGATCAGATTACGGCCAAGGTAGATGCAGTAACCGGTTGTGGAACATCGATCATCCGGACAACTGGCCCAATCAGCATCCGAAAATGCTTGTAGGGAAAAGGTGGTGGTGCGATGAAGTAGTAAACCGTGATGGATGGTGTGTTTGAGATAGCGTAAAATACGCTTGACAGCACTCCAGTGATCATCAGTGGGGTGAGACATGTATTGACATACCTTATTTACGGCAAAGGCGAGATCAGGCCGTGTGAGAGAAAGGTATTGGAGAGAGCCAACAAACACTTTGATAAGTGCTAGGGTTTGAGAGAGCAGTACCACCAAACTTGCTAAGAACCGTGCTTGAGGACATGGGAGAAGAGACAGGCTTGGCCTCATGCATATTTGTCTTCTTCAATAGATCAGAGATATACCGTCTCTGAGAGAGAAAAAGACCAGTCTCTGTGGTGTAGGCTTGAACTCCTAAGAAAAAATGAAGTGGTCCTAGGTCCTTCAAGGCAAAGTCAGCTTGGAGAGCTTGAATTAACCGAGCAATGGAGTGCTTATTGTTCCCAGTCACTATAATGTCATCCACATAGATTAAGAAGAAAATAAGATCAGTACCTGAGTTGTGGATGAAAAGAGATGTATCAGACTTGAAGCCATGAAAGCCTAGAGCCAGAAGACGTTGGCTTAGGCGAGAGAACCATGCCCTTGGTGCTTGTTTGAGGCCATAGATGGCTTTATGGAGTCTGCATATGTGATTGGGAAAGGAAGGATGGACAAAGCTAGGGGGTTGAGTCATGTATACGTCTTCGGAAAGAACTCCATGTAAGAAGGCATTTGTGACGTCCAGTTGACGGATATCCCAGTGAGAGGCAACAGCAAGTGATAGTACCGTACGGATGGTAATGGGCTTGATGACGGGACTGAATGTTTCACTGTAGTCAATGCCGGGTTGTTGATGAAAACCTTTGGCAACGAGGCGCGCTTTGTATCTTTCAATGGAGCCATCAGCATGTCTTTTGATACGGAAAACCCATTTGCAGCCCACAAGATTGACATGGGGTTTTGATGGCACTAGAGACCACGTACCATTATTTAGGAGTGCTGTAAATTCCATGTTCATGGCAGAGCACCATTGGGGTTGCTTTGATGCTTCAGTGAAGCAACTTGGTTCATGGAGAGGAGTTTCATGTACTGCCAAGAGAGCTTTTGGTAGAGGATATTTAATTAAGCCTGGGAACATTTGCTTTGGTTTGCTGATGTTGGCACGGCTGCGTGTGGTCATGGGGTGCTGAGAAAGTGCTGTAGCATGGTCAAGATCCTGCAAAGACACATTAGTTTGAATAGATGGAGGGTTAGGATTGAGTGAAGAGAGAGAGGCGGAAGTGTGAGGGGTATTTTCGGGTTGATGGGAAAGTGCAGCTGATTTTGTGGACTGATGGGGGGCAGCTGATTTTGTGCACTGATCAGCTGAATTTTCGGACTGAGTGGAAGGAGCAGCAGGATTTTCGGTGTGATGGGAAGAAGCTGCAGAAGATTCGGACTGGTGAGGTGGAGCTGAAATTGCGGACTGATGAGCTCTATTTTCTGACAGATGTGAAGCTGTATTTTCGACTGGATGAGGAGGTAAAGCTGGAGGATCACGTGGGATGTGGATGCTACTGGAAGGAGTTGGTGAAGATAATATTTGGACGTGTGGGATAGAGATAAGGTTGGAAGTGTTTGTCCCTTGTGTATTAGTTGACCCATGTGGAGTGTTTGACCCGTGTATTGTAGTGGATGTGATGGAAGGAGAGGCAAATGGAAAAAGGGACTCATCAAATATAACATTGCGTGCAATATATATCCTATTTGTGGTGGGGTCAAGACAGCGATAGCCTTTGTGATTTAGACTGTACCCAAGAAAAATACAACGTTTGGATCGAAAGTCTAATTTATGAGAGTTGTGTGGGCGAAGATGAGGCCAGCATGCACAACCAAATGTTTTGAGAAATTTGTAATCAGGACTTTTGTGGTAAAGAATATCAATGGGAGATTTATGTTGAGTGATTGGGGAAGGGAGACAATTTATGAGATAGGCAGCAGTAAGGAAAGCTTCATCCCAATAAGAAAATGGAACAGAGGAGGAAGCAAGGAGGGTAAGGCCAGTTTCAACGATGTGGCGATGTTTCCTTTCCACAAAGCCATTTTTTTTTATGGGTGTGAGGACATGAAAGGCGATGAGAAATACCCAGAGAGGTAAAAAATTTATTTAAATTGCGGTACTCACCACCCCAATCGGACTGAATGGATTTTATTTTTCTGTCAAAATAACGCTCAACAAATTTTTGAAACTTAAGGAAAATATTAAAGACATCAGATTTGGCACAAAAAGGAAATAACCAAATAAATTTAGAATAATCATCAATAAAACAAACGTAGTAACGATTGCCATTATTTGAGAGGTGAGGGGAAGGACCCCATACATCAGTGAAAATTAAATCTAATGGAAACTGAGACCTAGAAGCCGACAAATAAAAAGGGAGACGATGACTTTTTCCAAGTTGACATGCATGGCAAACTGATGGAGACTTATTTGTAGAGATAGCTAAGTGATGGTTGGATAAAACTTGACGAACAATTCGCAGAGATGGATGACCGAGTCTAGCATGCCAATGTGCAAGAGAGACGCGTTCATCTATGAGAGCACGAGGTTTTATTTGATGAATGGACTGAAGAGGATAAAGACCGTCCTTACTCTTGCCTCTGAGAAGGGTGGCTCCCGAGAATAGATCCTTGATACAAAAAAAAAGACGGGTGAAATTCAAAGAAAACATTGTTATCTTTGGTAAATTGATAGACAGAGAGTAAGTTTTGGCTAATGGAAGGCACATGCAATATATTGTTGAGAAAGAAATCTTTATTAGAAGAACAGAGAATGGAAGAACCAATGTGATGAATATACAAACCTTGACCATTGCCAACACGCACTTGATCGTTGCCCATGTAATCTTCAGCTGATAAATTTAAGTTCTGCATGTCAGCAGTCATGTGGTTCGTTGCACCTGTATCAGGATACCAAACTTGATCAGTAACTGGTGTAGTGGCAGCAATGAAGGCCTGAGAAGAGGAGCTATTGGCAGCTTGATAGCTTTGTTCAAACCGATGCCAGCAGGACGGGGCTGTGTGACCAGGCTTAAGGCATATTTGGTAGAAGGGATGAGAGCCATGGGGAACTCCGTTGGACACGGAATGGGAAAAGCCTCCATTGGAGCGACCTCATGAGGCTGGGTGACGCCCACGATAGCGCTGGTGAGAGCCACGGTTGGAAGCTGCGGGATGCTGGGGACCACGGGTTGAAGTTCCAGGCGGTTTGGCAGCAAAGTGTGCAGCAGGGATGCCCAGATCAGGGGTCACGGCATGTTGCTCAAGGCGGAGCTCGTGGCTTAGTAAGTGTCCATAAAGTTCATCAATGGAGAAATCAGCAAGCCGTGTGTTAACTGTAGTGACAAGAGAGTCATATTCAGTTGGAAGACCACCAAGAATGTGGATAATGAGATCATTATCAGAAATGGGCTGGCCAATGGAAGCAAGTAGATCTGAATATTGCTTGGCTTTTTGGTAAAAATCAGTGATAGAGAGATTTCCCTTTTTGAGAGTAACCAATTGATAACGAGTGTGCATCAAACGTGCACGAGACTGAGAGGAGAACATCTTCTCAAGTGTAGTCCAAACAGCGCGGGAAGAAGTGAGGCCAACAATGCTGGAGATTAAAGTGTCTGAGATGGTGGAAATAAGGATGCTAAGAAGAAGTTGATCAATTTCAAACCAAGAAAGATAGTTTGGATTGGGGACAAGAATTGGAGGTGAGGTGGAGGAGGGAAGATATTGTGGTGGAGGGAGAGAGGTACCATCAATGTGGTGTAGAATTTTATTGCCATTGATGTAGGGAGTAATGGCGGTTTTCCATGATAGGTAGTTGTCTTTGGTGAGCTTTATTTGAAGATGGGTGGAGGAAGAAAGCAGAGGGTAGTGGTGGGTTCGGGAAGAAGAACCAGAATTTGTGGTGGTGGATGATGAAGACATGGTTTTGGTTTGAGTTTTGATGTAAGTCTATTTAGGCTCTGATACCATATAAGAACAATATAAATTTACTGAGATAATTTTGCCTCACTGTTTATTTAACAGGAGCAGTATTGTATTTATATAACTGAGATATACAAAAGATGGTATATTGGAACAACTACACTTTTGGATGTACATGATAACTTAATAGTAATCTCTAACTATTTGATGAGTTATCTTCCTTTATCATAGCTGGCTTGTGTTGTTTATCAGATGAGGTTGTCTTAATACCCAAAAATTCCATATTGGGTTTGTTTTTGTAATTTTTCCCTTTTATGTCTATGTTTTTGTGGTTCTAACTTCTAATTAAAATGGCAGCTTTAGCCAATGGTCACAACAGAGTGAATTATAGGCAGTATTTTTTATTTTTTATTTTTTTGTTGTTGATAGAATTATGGTGAACAACCTGAAGCATATTGCCTCTATATTTTTGTTTTAAATGAATATTTTGGGCTTAACGTCCAATTTTAATGGATTTTCGTTTGTATCCGAAGTTAATAGAGTTGAAGATGCATTGTATCCAAACTTGAAATTTCAAAATGTCTGTTGTTTGGTATTTGTTCTATTTAAAAACAGGGCAAACGAAGGAATAAGTATTGAGTTAGCTGATACCCATTATAGACATGGAAAATTTCAGATGAATGCAATACCCAATACCCATTATAGACATGAAAATTTTTTATGACATAAATATGACGGAATCCATTTCTATTACGCGCATTGTGTGGGTCCACGACTAGTGTTCCTTAATATTGGAAAGGAAAGTAGGTAGGCATGCTTTAATTTAGAAAGGAAAAGCAAGGCATAAAATATGCTTTCAATTTAGAAAGGAAAGAAATCAGGCTTAATATTAGAAAGGATGTAATTGGCGTACCGTTGATTTTCTACATTTTAGATTCTTTTTTTTGTTTTCCCGTCAAGCACTAAGCTCTTCATAACCCACGGTTTATATATTCCGATGAACTATTGTATGGTGTTTGGAATCCTTTTGCCCATGAGGTGAGGGGAAAAAGATCTCTTGGAATAGGCACATAGTGCAATTCAATTGTCTTTAACAGATGAGGTTCTAAGAGAGGTTATAAAAAAGAAAACAATTGTAAGATTGTGTTTTAGGCTATAAAGTTAGTACTTGACTAAGTCTTTCACAAAACTTAATTGACAAGTAAACGAACCTGGATAGGGAGGAGTTATGGCAAGAGATGCTAATTGATACCCTACCATAAATGGACTCAAATTTGACTATAAAGTACTAAAAACATCTAAAATCAAGGAAATAACAACCATCCAAAATTTCAAAAATTACATACAAATAGCAAAATTAATAAATAACAAAAATTAAACTACATATTTTGTCCTATATTAGTTAATTGTGAAAACTTCTTAATTTGCCTAAATTGTTTGAATCTGCTATAAAATCAGCAACTAGGGTCTAAATTATCTCACAAAATTTATAATTTTTATACCAAATTTAAATTAAATTGCAAATGATTTGGAACCAAAATCCACAATAATCACCCAACAATTCAAAAGACTATAGTAATTAATGAATAATCCAAATCCGAAAACCACTTCGGTCCTACATTGCTTATTGCTTCACTCTAGAGGCGATGCACAACAACAAACGATTTTTCATTGCAACTTGGTGGTGCGACAATAATTTTTGGAATGTTAAGATTTTCAACATCATGTCGGAGACTTTTTGCCTAGTGACATAGATGTTGGGGTAGCAGAAGCACCGATACCACTTATTGGGACCACAATCTAGTTTTATGTAAATTAAGGAATTCTAAAAACAATTTAATCAATCACACACAAGAACACAAATATTTACGTGGAAAACCCTTTCTCCTTGAAGGGAGAAACCACGGGACAATCTCCGAATAAATTCACTATTACAATATTTAATTACAATAGTTCTTCCCAAGTTTATGCCTAACTTGAGGTTCTCACCAATTACAATAATATGTCTCTAGGAATTAACACTCAGTAAATTTTCTAGAGGAAACTCAAATGTGTTTGTGATATTTCTCTGCATTAATACAAGCATCACAAATTTTCCTTGATTTGTGCACTAACTTATAAATCTCAGAGAATACCCAATCCTCTTACCTCTCTCCTTGCACTACCTCCCAAGTAAAAATCTATCTTTTTTCTCTCTTGGTTTCACGCTCCATAATTTTTCTTCTCCTTCTATAGGGGAGGAACCCTGGATAAAAGCCTCCTTCAAGTTGCACTCTTCTCATGGAGCTCTTTCTTCTTCTCTCCCTATAGGGGAGGACCCCTTAGGGCTCCAAGCCTTCTTGTAGCCGCACTCTTCATGTAGTGCTCTTTCTCCTCCTCTCTCTATAGGGGAGAACACCCTAGGGCTCCAAGCCCTTCTTGTAGCCGTACTCTTCATGTAGTGCTCTTTCTCCTCCTTTCTCTATAGGGAGGAACCCCCTAGGGTTCCAAGCCCCCTTCAAGGAGCACTCTTCTCATGGTGCTCTTTCTTCTTCTTTCCCAACAAGGGAGGACCCCCCTAAGGGTCCAAGCCACCAAATACTTGGTAACATAGTCTATTTATAAGACTTCAATTCTATTCCTTGGTGGACAAGGAATACATTAATTCTTTAACAAGTAATAGACTTTCCTTGCACACCAAGGAATAGTCTTTCCTTCACACCAAGGACTTACATTTTCTTTCATACCAAGGAGACCAAAAAATAACCTAATTGGTTTTCCTTCTCCATCAAAGAATTGAAACTCAATTAGTTCTCTAATTCATAATAGGAATTTGAGGCACTTTCCCAACAATCTCCACCTTGACTCAAATTCCATCAATTACTCTTCTTTCCTTCTAGAATACCTCCACCTTAATCAAAGCAAACCTTCTTTGACTAAGACCCGGATTTCCACCATTACAACCCGTTTGTCTCTATAGGTTCACTATTCCCTAATTCCATGGTGGTGAGATAACTCAAGTCGAGTTGACGAATCCGCACTTGTTGTAATTTTTCACTCACACTCTCTCTTTCTCTATTCTCGCATTGTAGCTTTTCAACTTCATTTTTTCTCTTTTTGTTTTAATTAGGTAATGTTGATAATTATTTTATTATTAACTTGTATATTAAAAAATTCAAACAAATTGATATGAAACACAAACAATGCATATTTAAATTCAATGTATTTGAATTCTAGGAACCTTAATAAGGAACTGGACAAGTTATAAAGATGGCAGTGTAGGCTTATTTAACAAATAACAACCATCTTGAACATAGATAAAAGTGCTCGAATAAAAGAAGTATATAACATGAGGGATGAAAATCAAAAATTTTAAATTTAAAGAAACAAAATCAAAATGATCGCAAATTTAAAAGAGTGTAATTTACAATTTAAACCTTTTTTTTATTATTTATTTATTTATCACAAACATGACTATTAAGGTATTTGAGTAATCTATTTTAAAGTGACATCAATTGAAATGAGTGATTCACTGAGAGTCTTGTAACTTAACAGAATTGACCGGTTCCTTTATGAGGAAAATGATGGACCATCTCCATTTGAATATTTTGCTTCTCTGATAATTATTTTCCAACAAGAATTTGGAAATTGGTGTGTGAGTTTAACAATATAAATGCACATGACTCAATTTCCCGTCTCCTACACTTCAAGGTGACAAATTCCAACCCATTCATTCGTCCATCCAAACCCCACAAATAAAGGAAAAGGAGTTTGTCACTGGAGGTTATGATCGATTGATAAGGCCAAGTGAAAAGATGAAGATTGATCATCGGGGAGGAAGTTGCCAACAAAATTAAGCAAGTGTTACATGACAACCTCAAAATGTTGGTCAAGAGGGCTTTACAAAAAAGCTAGTCAATACAGTCTGCCAAGATGAGGCACTGAAAATTGTTGAAAGAGATAGCATTTGACTCATTCTACCTAAGATTGATGACCAAAAGTTGTATTATTTTTGTGTGGTGTTGTTCACGTTACTTCCAATATTTTTCTACAAGTGTTAAATACTAGAATTTTTAAAAGTCAACATCTTTTGAAAAATTTTGTTACTATTATTTTGTGTAATCCTGCTCTTGGTTTCTTTCCCTTATGGGATTTATGATCTACTCATGATCAAGTTGTTATCTTGTGACATGAATTGCTCTAGGCACCAAGAGGGAGAATGATAATTGATAGGGGAAAAACTTACCAAGAAAATTATGCAGGGGTTACATTACATCCTCAATACTTGTCAAGAAGACTTTGTACAAAAGCTAGTCAATATGTCTTTATAGTCAATATATTGTCTGTTAGGATTAAGGAACTGAAAATTGTTGATAAAATAGCATTTGACTCATATTTCTATGATTGATCACTAAAAATTGTATTATTTTTATGTAGTGTTGTTCACATTACATAATCACCCTTAGGTCATTTGCAAACTGATCCCCTAAGATTTCAATTTTGCAATATAACCAACCCGGGGTTTTCCAATTGGTGAAATTGACCCTTCTAGTTATAGTTTTGTCATTTTGCTAATAGAAATTGGTCACGTTCAAATTGCACATGACCACTTTATAATAAAAAAATTAATTATGATAAACCCTAGGTGCAATGCACATGACCAATTTATGTTTGCAAAATTGACAAAAATGTTAATGAAGGGGTCAATTTCACCAATTTGAAAACCATAGTGGTTATATTGCAAAATTGAAACCCCAGTGGTCAATTTGCAAATGATCCAAATCCCAAGGGATTATTATATAATTTGGCCTTATTTTTATGTAATGTTTTTCACGTTACTTCTAATATTATCTTTTTACACTCACTATTTATTCTTTTTAGATGAAATGACGAGATTGGGGAAAGATAAGTAAGAAGAAACTTCCTTTTTTACTAAAAGGGTCTGTTGATAGGACATTTTGTTTGTTAACAAACAAAAAAAATGTCACCGCATTGTCTTGAAAATCTATGATTGCACCATTAAACCTAAAACTATGTGGCAAATACAACGATATTCATGACTCCCTTCTCTCATAGAAATATGAGGGATCGTCTTCGTTTTAATGTTCTGCTTTTCTTGTAATTATTTTCCAACAAGAATTTGGAAATTGGTGTGTGAGTTTAGCAATTTAAATGCCCATGACCCAACTATCCGTCTCCTACACTTCAAGGTGACAAATTCCATCCCATCCATTGGTCCACCGTCCATCCAAACCCCACTAATGAAGGAAAAGAGCTTGTCACTATAGGTATGGTCCATGGAAAAGGCCAAGTGAGAGGATGAAGATTGATTGGTGAAGAACTTTCCAAGAAAATTAAGCAATGGTTACATCACATCCTCAAAAATTTTTTCAAGAGGGCTTTACAAAAAAGCAAGTCAATACGGTCTTTATGGTCAATATATTGTTTGCCAAGATGAAGGCACTGAAAATTGTAGATAGAGATAGAATTTAACTCATTTTTCCTATGATTGATGACCAAAAGTTGTATTATTTTGTGTGGTGTTGTTCACGTTACTTCCAATATTTTTCTATGTGGTGTGTATAAATTGACAATTCAATAACAACATCTATTTTGTAAATATTTTGTAATAATGCTTCCAACATCTTAGAGCATTTTTGTATAACTTCATGGAAAATTTTCTATTGTTTGGTAGCAACAAGAAAAGAAATTAAGTACCACTAAGATTAGGCTAGAAAGTTCTCTGAGTTTATAAGAATAATGCTTGAATGTTCCCATAGAATTTTGAGGGACCATTTTTGCTTCAATGTTCTGCTTCTCTCACTAATTATTATAAACAGAACAAGAGTATGGAATTTTATATGTCAATTTAGTAATTTAATTGCGCATGTCCCAACTTTCAATCTCCCAAGATTTCAATCCCCCAATTTTTATGTCAATTTAGTAGAAAAAGATAGTCAACACTCAATATGTCATTTTAATCAATTTATTGTAATTGTCTATCACATATAAGACGTAGAAAAAGCTAGTCAACACAACCTAGCACTTTCATAACTTGATTTATATTTTCTTATTTTACACTCTCTTTTTATATTTTTCAATAATTAGCCCGTGTACGATGTATCAAAAGGTGAGCAGGGTTGTTTTGTTAAAACCTTATTTGTTAAAAGTTGTTTAAAATATAGCGAGTCATTAAGCTAAAAATAAAAAAAAAAAATTGATACCAAACAGAGTAGAGTTCCATTGTAAGAAAAACCAATATGGGATGTGGCTTTGACATCAAACCATGAGCATTGGAATGCCATTGTAAGAACACTTTTTGCCTAAGTGCAAGAAGCTAACAAGTAACAATGAGAGCAAAAGTCTGCATCATTTCATGTTTTTAGAAAGCAATAAGTGACATTCTTAGCTGCCACATATATAACCCCTGCTTTCTCTGTATTGTTATTTTCTGCATATAAAAAAAATTCTTTATCTAATGACCAAAACTTGTTTCTTTTGGTTAGTGCCATTCATGTTGCAATTTTACCTCGTAGACATGCATAGTCTATGCTTTCTTTGTATTGCTACTCACTATTAACTCGCATATTGGACTAACAGGTGATATAATCACAACAAAATCACGATTAACAAATAAAAATCCAATTTGATAATTCCCCCAAGAATGTTCTGTCTTGCAGACAAATATTAGGTGATTCATTACACAAACATTAATTAATTTATATGTATAATGTATTGATCCCTTTTCCTTTTTTCTTTTTTGCCTATAATTGCGTCCACTCGCAATATTAATAATTGAATAAATAAATAAACAAGAAAACCAAAATTTCAAAGAACTCATTTGACAATCACATAAATTCGATCTCTTGTAATCTAATTACGCAGAGACCCTGCTTCGCTAACACTGCTGCAAAGCACAGACTTGCACAAAAGCCAAAAGTGGACAATCAAAAGCAGTCACGCTGAAATGTTTAATGCATCACCAAAGTCCTTTAATTCAGACTAAAAGAAAATAAAAATAATTCCAATTTATAAGTCCTTTCACACTTGACCCCATTATCCGCACTCTTATATATATAGCATGAGCCTCCTCTCATATCATCAAATCATCTTCTGCTCATTCTTCTTCACACTCAATTCTCCATTAACTTCTTTCTGTTAAGATGATGACGATGGGGAAAAGGAATCACTATCTGATCATGTTATACCTTGCCTCTTGTTTGTTCTTCATCTCACATTCTCAAACTACTTCTAATACTTCCTCTCAACATCATTGCCTTCCTAACCAGAGTTCTGCTTTACTGCAACTAAAGCAAGAATTTGTTGAAGAGAGAATGTATGATGATTACTTTGATCAAGTATTGTACGGTTATGATAACTCTATATACAATGGTTCATATCCAAAAATGGAGTCTAAGAAGGCAGATACTGATTGTTGTTCCTGGGATGGAATCACATGAGATACAGAGAATGGTCACGTGGTTGGCTTAAACCTAAGCAACAGCTGGCTTAGTGGGACTCTGAAGTCTAATAGCAGCCTCTTCAACCTGCGTCACCTTCAGAAACTCAACCTTGCTCTCAACAACTTCTCTTCCTCCACAATCCCATCTCAATTTGGCCAGCTTGTAAGTTTGACCCATCTCAATCTCTCTCATTCATTTTTATCTGGCCCAATCCCGTTGGAAATTTCATGGCTATCCAATTTGCTTTCACTTGATCTCTCTTTCAATTATTATAATCCTCAATGTTTGAATCTCAAAAAAATTGATCTTGAAGCACTTGTCCAGAACATGACATATTTGAGAGAACTTCATCTAGACTAGATGAACATGTTATGGTCACTACCTCAATCCCTAGCAAATTTGTCTTCCTTGACATCTCTTTCTTTGTCTTGGTGCGGTTTGCATGGCGAATTTCCCTCAAATATCTTCAAGTTGCCCAAGATACAAGCCATTGATCTGACATATAATGAAGATCTCTCTGGTTTTCTTTTGGAATTTCATTCTGATAGTTCCCTACAGATTTTGATTCTTGGTTTAACAAACTTTTTTGGGAAATTACCCAATTCAATCGGCAACCTTGAGTCCTTGATTTGGTTGGATCTTTCTAGGTCAAAATTTTCTGGGAAATTACCCAATTCAAACGGAAACCTTGCAAAGCTCAATTCTCTGGATCTTAGCAATAACCTTTTTCATGGGGAAATACCGTCTTCCCTAGGAAATCTATCCCAACTTACTTCTCTTTCCCTCTCATCAAACAATTTCCATGGTCAATTTCCATCCACATGGGGAAACCTTTCAAAGCTTACTTCTCTAGATCTTAGAAATAACCTTTTTTCATGGAGAAATACCATCTTTCCTTGGAAATCTATCCCAACTTACTTCTCTTTCCCTCTCGTCAAACAATTTCCGTCAACTTCCATCCACATGGGGAAACCTTTCAAAGCTTACTTCTCTAGATCTTAGAAATAACCTTTTTCATGGAGAAATACCATCTTCCCTAGGAAATCTATCCCAACTTACTTCTCTTTCCCTCTCATCAAACAATTTCCGTCAACTTCCATCCACATGGGGAAACCTTTCAAAGCTTACTTCTCTAGATCTTAGCAATAACCTTTTCATGGAGAAACACCATCTTCCCTAGGAAATCGATCCCAACTTACTTCTCTTTCCCTCTCATCAAACAATTTCCATGGTCCACTTCCATCCACATGGGGAAACCTTTCAAAGCTTACTTCTCTAGATCTTAGCAATAACCTTTTTCATGGAGAAATACCGTCTTCCCTAGGAAATCTATCCCAACTTACTTCTCTTTCCCTCTCATCAAACAATTTCCATGGTCAACTTCCATCCACATGGGGAAACCTTGCAAAGCTCACTTCTCTGGATCTTAGCAATAACCTTTTTCATGGGGAAATACAGTCTTCCCTAGGAAACCTTACACAACTAGAATATTTAAAGCTTAGGAATAACAGTTTTGATGGCAGCTTCCCAATTTCACTAACAAATCTCACAAAACTCAAAACAATAGATATCTTGGAAAACTAGTTGGTAGGCCCAATCCCATTTGAAATAAGTAGATTACTCCATTTGTCCTTCCTTGACTTGGGCTATAACTCACTCACGGGTTCTATCCCTTCATCTTTGTTTACAATGACTTCATTGGCTACACTATATCTCTATGAAATCAATTGATTGGCCCTCTCAAATTCCAAAATATCTCTTCATCTCAATTGGTGGACTTGTCTTTGAGCGGAAACAAATTATATGAACCAATTCCAAGGTCAGTTGCTAATTTCACTTACCTTCAATCTCTAGATCTTTCTTCAATCAACGTAAAAGGCATGATGGAGTTAGACATTTTCTTTAAGCTCAAAAAGATTAAAAGTTTCTATCTTTCAAATAATAATTTGTTCATTTCAAAAGGAAAGATCAATTCCACCCTCCCAAAATTTGAAGATCTAGATTTGTCTTCTTGCAATTTACATGAATTTCCAGTTTTCTTGAAAGCCCAAAATGAATTACATTATTTAGACCTTTCCAATAACAAAATTGAAGGCAAAGTACCCAAATGGTTCTGGAATGTTGGAAAAGAGACATTGCAATCATTGAATTTGTCTTTTAACCTTTTGAGAAGTTTTGAACAACCGTTAACAGTTCTTCCTTGGAAAAATATGTACCTTTTAGACTTGCGCTCCAACATGTTGCAAGGATCACTTCTAATTCCCCCATTGTCTACACTATATTTTTTTGCCTCAAACAATAATTTGATCGGAAGAATCCCTTCAATGATTTGCAAGATAAATTCTCTCCAAGTCCTTGATCTGTCTAACAACCACTTGATTGGTCAGATTCCACAATGTTTAGGTAACTTTAGTAGTTCTCTTTCAGTATTGAATATGAGAAACAACAATTTTCAAGGAATATTGCTTGAAACATTCATAAAAGGAAGCAGTTTGAGGACACTGGACCTGAGTCTCAACCGAATAGAAGGGAAGATTCCACGATCATTGGGAAAGTGTAGACAGTTAGAGGTCCTGAATCTTGGAAATAACAACATGAATGACATTTTCCCCTTTTGGTTGGAGTCTTTGCCAGAGTTACAAATTCTTATCTTGCGAGCAAATGGATTCCAGGGTCCTATATGGGATTCTCATACCAATTTTGGCTTTTCCAAGTTGCATGTTATCGATCTCTCTCACAACAATTTCACTGGCAGGTTACCATCAGAATACTTCAAAACTTGGAATGCAATGCTAATGGTCCATGGAAAAATTAATTCAAAACCAGAGTACATGGGGGATGACTCTGGTTATTATGAAGACTCAATAACTGTGATGAATAAGGGATTAGAAATGGAGTTGGTAAAGATCCTGACCATCTTCATAGCTATTGATCTCTCTAACAACAGATTTTGCGGAGAAATTCCAAATACCATGGGGAATCTCAAGGAATTAATTGTACTCAACTTATCAAGCAACAGTTTCACAGGCCCTATCCCATCATCTTTTGGGAACCTAACTGAGCTCCAATCTTTGGATCTCTCTCAAAATAAGTTCCTAGGAAAAATCCCTCCGCAACTAATAAGTCTCACATTTCTTGCATATTTAAACCTCTCCCAAAACCAACTTATTGGTCCTATTCCACAAGGTGGACAATTTTCGACATTTCAAAGTTCCTCTTTTGAGGGAAACTTGGAATTGTGTGGTTCTCCGTTGTTAATGAAATGTGAAAATAATGAGACACCAACTTCTACCCCGAGCCATGAATCATCATTTGCAGAAGGATTTAATTGGAAAGCGGTAGTGATAGGATATGCTTGCGGATTGGTAATTGGACTTCTTATTGGACATGTTGTGATCTCAAGAAGGGCAGAACTGGTTTATGAAAACTTTTCGAGTGAAGCTACATAGGTGAAGAAGAATGTGAATAAGCTGGTAAATGCCCTTGTTCCGAATTTATTGTTATTGTAATAATTATATCTTGTGTGCTGTAAGATAAACCTAGTTTTTATTTTCCTAATCTATCATGGCATTTTATTTACTTTACAGAGTTGTTTATTTAAAAGGTATAGTTGTACACTTAAGGTCTATGTTGTAGTTGATTTTTGTCAATAAGCATATAGGATGTGATCCTTCATGGTTCCTACGCATGATTTGGAGTACTTTCAAAAAGAATTTGATCCTTGTTATTACTCTCTGTCTCTCTCTTTTCTTTTCTTTTCTTTTTTGAATTTTGAGAGTGATGTATATTAATTACTGCCCTCCTTTCAAAATTTGCAACAAATTGGTTGGTATCTGCTGTGGCTTTTGCAAGTTAGATTATGAAAAATATTGTTTGTAGAAGTTTTTGTCACCCAAGTATCTACGTTTCTTAGTTAAGTGCTAAAACAAATCTCTGGATAATATATCTGTTCAGTGTTTGTCATTCAAATGCATCACTTATTTTACTATTGTAGACATTGCACAAACATCACCTATGTTTGGTTGATCTTTCTTTCTTGCCTCTAAATTTTGATTAAGAATTAGGTGATTTTTATGTACATTCATCTATTTATTTTCATTTTGCTGATATGTGAGTATGCTTGCTTTTTAAAATAGTAATACTTGCTTTTCAGGGTGGCGCAGTTCTAGATAGAAGCTTACAACCCCATGAATCAAATATTCCCTTTATGGTAAATACGTCCCTACATTTGAATCATTGAATTGGACTTTGTATTTGGGGGATGTCTAATGATAATGAAAATTTAGTTCCCAAATGAATTAGTGGTTTGTAAGATGCTTACAATATTGTTATTTTATCTTGAGAAATGCTAGCATAGTTACCCACATGTGCACACTTGAGACCCACCAGTTTTGTGCTCCTCACTTGAATTGAGATTCATTTCTTGTGGAATGTTTGAACACTTCAATTCATTTCCATTATTTGTGTTTCCCTTTTCATTTTATAATATCTAAGATTTTCTTTTTGTCAGATTGTCTATAACTTGTATGGGATGCGCCATATGCATTTATCAAAGATGAAGTTTCGTAATCCAATATCAGACACTTTCTCACCAAGGAAATCTGATTGTATTGGTTTGCAAAACCAGAATATGGATAAGTTGACTTGCATGCCTACTGATTTCCAGGTTATTTTTTCCTCTTTTTTCTGAACCAGATGCTCATAATTATGTGATAATCGTTAATGATGTGTGATTTTTTTATATTAGGTAGACCTAAATTGTGATGCATCTTTAAGTTCACCAGTTTGGATATCCTCGACAATTCCAACTGATTGGATATGTCAATTTCCTAGTGAATTCAAGGCTTCCTCACATCAGGATGTTTGTTGCGTGAAACGTCAAAGTGTCTTTGAACTTGAGGGGGATGCTTCCATAGATGGTTTGTTTGACTTTGCAGTTATATTGCATATATTATTTTGCGTACTCTCTTCATAGCTCAATGTTAGAATATTTCCTCATTTGGGTTTTACAGATATTCTTAATCAGCAGTTTAAAAATTATTCATCCCGCTCACAAACCCATTCAGAAGTGAAAATGGTTCAGTCACTTTTACCAATTTGGGAGGTTTGTTTTAGTCGCATCTGTTGAGGATCCTCTGCCTTAATCTAAGGCTTTCCATATGCGCATCCATTAACCCTCAATTATAGGAGCTTGTTTTGCTAATTCTTTCCATGTATTTTGTAATCAACATTTATGTAATTACACCGTTATACAATCTGTAAAGAATAAATATATGAAAGGCTCTCACCACTTAAAGGTGTGGTGGACTTCAAACATTCTCAGCATCCATTTGTTGTTTTTTATACATTTGTTGACATTTTATATTGTTTGGTCCTTCATTTGGTGACTTTCTCCTTGGTGTTGTAGGAGGAGTATGAAAGGACTGGATCAATGACAATGTGTGATGTGGCAATGCCTTCTGATCTTAGTACTCTTTCACTAAGTCTTGAATTTGAGAACAAACTCATTGAATTGTGTGGTGAAACAGAAAACACCAATCTCTAAATCCATTTGAGAAAAATGTAAAGTTACTGCAATCAATGACATCATCTTAATATTGAGTTCAATTCCCCACTCACTCATACCTCTATTTTGCATCCTGCTCTGCTATTTATTTTTACAATTTTATTCTACCGCTATTTTGAAGGTGATGGACTTTGATCTCTCATTGGATTCCATCTCCCAATTTTCTCAAACATGGAATGCACAATTAGGACCTTTGCATGTTCTAATTAAAAATGCCAGAATTTTGTTCATCGAAGGTTCGTCTGTTAAATGCAAAACCTTTTGTTTTTTTTTGTTTTTTCTAGTGCTTTGTTAGTTAGTTTTTAATGTAATATGTGACAAGTTAGACTAAATTTCTTTGTTCTCAAGCCCTTTGGCCTTTGTTTCTTCAATTTGAAAAAAAAAAAATATATATATATATAGAGAGAGAGAGAACATTTTAATTTATTGGAAATCTTTGTATTTGTTAAACCAGATGAACTACAAGTCGTTTGATAGAGCTAATATGCTGAGCTACGAGTCGTATAGGTTTCCCTTAATTCGTACTAGCTAAAGATAGGGCTGTACTACGAGTTGTTTCAAGTTGAGTTATGAATCAAATAAAACAAAAATGGTGAACAGACTGGACAGCTGGGGCATCAGAAAATGCTTCATTTACACTTACTACCTCTAATATCAAGGAGGAAAATTTTAACGGATCATCAGGTTGCACTTATAGTTTCTTGATGGCATGCAATACCTCAATTTTTTTTCCTACTTGTCTTTTGGTTTAGAAAAAGCTCCATTTGTTCATTATGTCACTCAAATAGCATGACTTATTATTTTCTACTTATTTTTTTGGTTGTTTTGGTTTTATGGTTTGGTGGTGAATGGTATGGGGAGGGACATTGAGAACTAAGGTGCCAGCAAATTAGGGTTGGGAAATGATACTGGTCATAAGTTATGCCCATTGCATTATTGAATATATTTTTCCTTTATATCAACAGAATTGTTGATCAAACAAGTTAAGGTTTCTATAGGATTTATGTATATAAGTTTGGTGGATTCATGTTTTATAATATTGTTGACCAACTTATATCTTTCTTTTTCATTTTTCTCTTCCTTTTTTTTTTGTAAGGGAGAGTTTTGGATGATTTTCTCCCTTTCTTTGAAGGGGACTGTCAAGAAGAGAAAGAATTCATGGACAAGCAAGCTAGAATTAGTGACTCTAATTCTGATTAGGTTGTCATGGGCATCCCTACTCACTGTCAAAATGATGGCTTTTACTTGTATCGACTAACACCCATATTATCACCTCCTTCTACAGATAGTGTGTATAGATGGATATTGTGTGATGAGAAAGGTTAGTTAGAACTAGTAAAATTATTGAATTATATTTATGTATTTGTTTAAGTAAATGACTTGGCTTCTTATTAGTTATTTATTTATTTTAAATTTCTAATCTGTTACTATTTGGTTTTAAAAAATGTAGCATCAGTGGATTCATCACCTTTGAAGGGTAAATTGCTTCAGTATTATTTGTGTTAATTTAATCCTTTCTAAGTTTCATGTGTCCCCCTTAAAATTTAGAATTGCGCAATCAACCTCCTGATGTTTCTGAAATTTCAAAAATAGCCACTTGCTGTTCTAATTGTCATCAAGATATTTGTAACTCGGGTCATAGTTTAGAGTGGATGTTTGCAATCTACCCATGTTATTTGTGGGAAGAACAACATTTGCATTTGGAAATGAGAAACTTCTTATCAATTCTATAATTCTTTGCAGGTTCAGCTAGCAGTTTAATTGGTACACAAAGTTCTTTGCCTGATGATTGTGACAAGGTACAACAAAGCTTTCTCCGTGATGATTGTGACAAGGATTTTCCTGAATCTGGTTCTGGATCTCATGGGAAGCCTATTTTGGATCATTTGTATCAAGAAAACCCTAGAATCCTTGATCGAGAAAGGAGTGCATTTGGTGATGGGGTGGCAACAATAATGCAGGGTAAGAGGAGGTATTGCAAAAGAAAAATCATGCTTTGATTCCACACAAGATTTGTCTCAAATTTCAGGACCAGATGGGAAATTGAAGCCTACTCCCCTTAGTAAAAGTGGGTTTCGGAACCCTGCAAGTGTTGGTGGTGGACAACATGTTTCATTGTTAAGTATAGAGGTATCTGACTACTTTTTTATGTTTGATATTTTTGCAAAACTAGATGTACTTTTCTAAATCATTTTTAAAAGTTATGTTATCTCAAACCTAAATTCCTATGGGTTTGCATGCTTAATTAGTATTTTATTTATGCTTGCCATGACTTTTAGAACAAATGATATGTCTATTTTACAATCCTATAATGGGTTATAGGTTCAAGCAAAATCTAGAGGAGATCTCAGATCTGATCCTTGATTTGATGCCATCAATGTCATAGCTCTTGCTATTCAAAATGATACAAATTCCATTCCTGAAGTTTATGTGCTTTTCCGTGGTAAAACTGAAGGCAAGTACAGTTGCTGATAATCACATCGAGATTTCACGTAATATTTCTTTCCACTGCTTCTTGTGTGTTGAGTGTGATGATGTGTTTATTTTTTTTAATGTCGGCAATTGTTGATGGGTCTGCAGGTGAAAAATCAAGTCATATCTTGTATCGTTCATTTTGTGCTGCAAATGTGAATGTAAGAGAATGGAAATATTACACCTTTTGGAAAAAATTCATTTGTAGGCCATGAACTTTCACCAGCACCAATGAACTCTAGCTCAACTGGCACTTTCTTCTCCGGTAAGAATGGGTGAAGGGTAAGATTGTGGGTTCACAAGTTACAACCCTTATCTGCTCCAAATCCACACCAAACCAGAATTGATTATTACTATCTCTCAAAACATTGTATACTTTGTGATGAGTTAGTATTGTCATCAGCCTCTTTATGCAGTTAATGTTTGCAAAAGGGAACTGCTGCTTTGACTGTTGTGATTGGAAGAACTTCAAAATTGGAGAAAGAGATGCAACACCTTGCTGCTATATGTCGACATTGTGGAGGCGGTGATTGGTTGTGGAAAATGGTGTCAAATACTCTTCACTGACATGCTCGGTGTTTTATGAGAGGTGGAAAGTCTTTTGTCTGTTGTTTCTGATGAAGGTTTCTACCCAAAATGTATGGTTGAGTGGTTTTGAGCACAAGTCACTCCAACATGTTGCGCTTCAGATAGTAAAATAGAAAGAATTCGTCCTCTTCCATATTCTACAATCTGCTTATATATATCTCCTTTGTTTAAGTGGGTTTACTCTTGTACATACTTTGTAATTTGTCTTTTATGTGCATATTCTCCAATCTGCTTATATCTCCTTTGTTTTAAGTGGGTTTACTCTTGTACATACTCTAGTAATTTGTCTTTTATGTGCATATTCTCCAATCTGCTTATATCTCCCTTGTTTAAGTGGGTTTACTCTTGTACAAACCTTTTATTTCTAGTCATATGTTCTTGTATAGCAATAAAGAAGTCTGAACTCTGAAGCCCAATGTAATCTTTTGTTTTGCTGTAAGGTTTATACAAGGCTCATCCAAAATATTGATTATGACAATATATTGATGTCAATTTTTTTGATAATTTGCCATTTTGGAATGACCTGATATCGAAATGTAAATATTGTGTTACATTGTAAGGGTCTAGCACGTGCTTGATTTCTTTTTCTTCTTACAAGTTACAAAGAGTGGCATGAAGGGATTCTCATCCAATTTTTTTCCATGGAACGAAAAAATTGATTTAGATCATTAAACCACAAGATTCTTAGCGCGTGACATTTTGTTAATCAAGTAGTGTAACAAGTATTCCTGAGGCCTTATAGCTTCAGTTTGTGAAGTATGGCCCTGGAAATTGTTTAACCTTTCCTTATCATCCCTCTCTTTTGTTCATGCAAGTTTCTCTCTCCCTCTTACCAAAAGTTCGAAAGCAGCCTAGGGTCATTAGTCCCCAAGTGAAAATTCTTGGCTTCACCACTGAGTCCAAAGATGAAATCGTAATTTTGTTCTTACCGTGAAGGATGGGCAGGTGGGTCAATTAATTTGTGGTAGCTATCACAATTGCACTGGTTGTGTTGTCATGACAAATGGTATAGTGAGACTTACAATTGCAATTCACACTTTGAAGATAATACAATTAATTATTTAATAAAATAAATATATAATGTTATTTTTAACATGATATTTACTTTATATTAGGGCTAGCAATAGCATTATCTTTTTATAATAATCTTAATTACATTTTTAGAAATTATGAAGTAATATAGGAATTTATATCTTTGCTTAAAGTTTTATATATTTTGAGATAACGATTATATTTTGGTCAATAAGTTTAAGTGAGGTAATTGGACCTACACGGAGAAAATAATATGTCGTCATTATCGCTGTATTTGTTGGTTTTGAATATTCTACATGGCCAAGAGCCTTATAACTTAACTGGTTGACACCTTCTGGTGTTCTCAAATGGAAACATCCAAAGTTCAAATCTCTCCTCCTTTAACTATTTTCTTCCTAGAAATCCTCAATCTTGAAAACACCACATATTTTCTATTTAGTCAGCATTCAAAATCATAATGTAAACTTTTTGTGTACAACATTTTCATTTTCATTCATGATTTTAAAAAATAAATTATAGATGTTATAATTGTAATTTAAAAGATAAAAAGTAGAAATTGAGCTTCTACACAAAAATGAATGATGTTATGAATTTAGAAGCTCTCTTTTCTCTTATTTTATGGCTAAATTATAAATTATACCTTTTGAAGTTTGGCTTGTTTTTATTTTCATCCTTATTGTTTCAATTTTTTCAATCGAGTCCTTTAACTTTCATCTATTTCCAATGTAGCTTTTCTGTCCAGTCTATATTTGTACCATTAAGTCCAAAAAAGTGACGTCATTGAATGAGTCTACATATGATCAATGGACAAACCTTCTACGTATTATCATGGCCAAAAATTGCTGGTAGTAGAAGAATCAATTACAAGTTTACAAACCAGTAGTATACCTTTGTTTCTTCAACTTGGAAAGAAAATTAGTAACATTTTAACTTATTGGAAGTTTTGTAACAATGAAATCAGTCATTACAAACTAAAAGTCTCTTGGAAAAGTATTTTGCCAGGAAGTGGCTCCTTCCACGGGGCCACATCTATTTTGCATTTCTCCAAACTCTAGTGAATTGGTTAGATATTGTGATAATCAACAATGACTATTTCAATAGCTACAAATGAAAGAATGATAATAGGAATCATATTATGACAAGCACTTACTATCTCTCACAAGCTTGAATGTTCTGCTTCTCTTGTAATTATCGACCACAACAATAATTTGGAAATTGGTACGTTGCTCAATTTTCCATCTCCTACACTTCAAAACTTTCATCTATTTCCAATGTAGCTTTTCTGTCCAGTCTATATTTGTACCATTAAGTCCAAAAAAGCGACGTCGTTGAATGTTCTGCTTCTCTTGTAATTATCGACCACAACAATAATTTGGAAATTGGTACATTGCTCAATTTTCCATCTCCTACACTTCAAAACTTTCATCTATTTCCAATGTAGCTTTTCTGTCTAGTCTGTATTTGTACCATTAAGTTCAAAAAAGCGACATCGTTGAATGTTTTGCTTCTCTTGTAATTATCGACCACAACAATAATTTGGAATTGGTACGTTGCTCAATTTTTCATCTCCTTCACTTCAAGGTGACTAATTCCAGCCCATATATGGTCCCTCCAAACCCCACCAATTGGGACAACAAAAGAATTTTCTAAAGAGGAAGGAGCTTGACAGTGGAGGTATAGATAAGGCAAGGGGAGGATGAAAATTGATAGGGGGAAGCACTTGCCAAGAAGATTAAGCGGGGTTACATTACATCCTCAAAGTTTTCTCAAGAGGACTTTGTAGAAAAGCTAGTCAATATATTCTTTGTCAATATTTTAGACACTGAAAATCATAGATAGAGATAGCATTGGACTGATTTTATCTATGATTGTTGACCAAAAACTGCATTATTTTTGTGTATTGTTGTTCACGTTACTTCCAATATTATCTTACACCTCACTATTTTTTTCTTTTTAGATGAAATGATGAGATTGGTTAATGATAAATTTGAAGAAAAGTAGGATCTAACAGAAATATAAAAGTGGTTCGGCACTATGACCTATGTCCATGGTTAAAATACTTAAAAGTCTACATTGTGACTATATTGATTGAACAATATTACAAGTGATTATTTCTGTGTTTTTCAATAGAATGATATGCCCTTTATGTAGGCTACATAGTCAGAATTATTCATTAAATCACACATGGATCAAGGAAGCATGATTCATGTACTTGATTTATGCTCATTAAATCATACATGAATCCATTCATTCATAGAATTATCATATGAATATCTTGATTCATTGTATTGTCTTCAATAAAATTATGAACAAACTTCTCTGTTTGTCTTTGTTGGAGTGAGATTTATTTGCGTAATGCATGGTGTATTATTTGTTTTAAAATTGGCTAGTGGACATGACAACTAGTCTAAGAAAAGAATGTAGGGTTAGAAATACTTCATCTTAATTTTGTCTAGAAGTATTTAGTAGAAAAAGATAGTCACTCAACATGTCATTTTAATCAATTTATTGTAATTGTTTCACATATAAGACGTAGAAAAAAAAAAGCAAGTCAACAACCTAGCACTTTCATAACATGATTTATATTTTCTTATTTTACACTTTTTTTCAATAATTAGCCCGTGTATCACACGGTAATCGAGCATGGTGAACCTTTTTTTGTTAAAAGCTTATTTGTTGAAAGATTTTTAAAATATAGTGAGTCGTTAATTAATATTAAAAAAAAATTGATACAAACATAATAGTGTTCCTCAAAAAAAAAATTTATATTGGTAGAAAAACCAAATGAGATGGGCCAATATGCCATCGTAAGAACTTTTTTTGGTTTATGTATAGTAATGCCTAAGTGCAAGCTAACAAGTAACAATTAGTGTAGTTCCTATGAACATAAATCAGTAAATAAACTGAATTTCATAATTCATAAAATTATGCTTTATATAATAATATTTCACATCAAATTATATTTCAAGATAGAGAAAAATTAAGAGAAATTACCTCATTGGTGTCTTGAACATATATTATAACATGAAATATAATGTGTTACCATCAATTCAATGTGATTGAGGGTGACCAAGTTGAGGCGCAGACTATGTCGCTCTCTTAAGACGATACGTGCTGTTTGTGGGATTTTTTATCAACCGATGCAACTAGGGGTGGGCAATTACCCTCCCGACAAAACCACCCGACCTGCGAAACCATCCACCTGACCCGCAAACATATTCGGTTGGATATAAATTTTTATTTTTAAAATTTTTGGGTTTACGGTTGATTAATGGATTACTCTTTTTCTTGTCGTGTAACCAACCGACCTAAATATATAAGTCAAAAACCCTAACCCTACCCAGCTTCTCATTTAATTTTAATTTTTTTCTCTCTTCCACATTATGCCGCCTCTCTCCCTCACTCATCACCTCCATCACCTCCCTCACTTTGTTGCCTCCTCACTCCCTCACGAGTCATGGCCTCACTCCTTTAGATCTCTCACTTCCCTCGCCTCCCTCACTCAATCACTCCTTCAGATCTACTAGACGCCGCCGCCTCGCACAGATCTACAACCTCCACTCAGATCTAATTTTATGGTTTTGATTTGGTGTTTAGGTTAGATTTATTTTTGTGGTTTTGTTTTCTTTTTTTGGTTAGATTTTATGTTTTGATTTGTGAAGTTTGTGATTTTGATTTGGTTTTTAGGTTAGATTTTTGGTTTGGAATTAGGAAAATTGTGATTTTGATTTGATTTTTAGTTTAGATTTTTTTTTTGAAGCTGTTGGTTTGATGTTGTATTGAATATTGATGATACCGGCTCACCCGACTGCACCCGACCCATTCAACCTGATACCCAATCTGCCCGATCCAACCATTTGTGTGGATGGTCAACGGATTTCGTCTCTTCAAACCCGACTCAATTGGGTAGGATGAAGAACCCCAAACCCAACCCGCCCAACCCATGCCAACCCCTAGATGCAGCAAACATTTTAGGCACACCGTCTCCAGGATACAACAGTCCGGCCACCGTTGCCATTATTTTACTTGTCTCCAGGATGCAGCAAACATATATATATATATATATATAGGCCTAATGAGTTAGTGAGTTACAAACACACTAAATAGATCAATTAAATATGAAATAATGGTATAAAATTATGGGTTTAATATGGTTATAAATTCAAATAAAACTCCATCAATATAAGTAAAAACTAATGGTCAAATTTGATTATTCAATAAGTGGGGAAAGTAAATTACAAATATCATTTTTTATTAAAATAATCAGCTAACAAGTAACAATTAGGGCAAAAGTCTGTATCATTTCATGTTTTTGGAAAGCAATAAGTCGTGACATTCTTAGCTGCCACTGCGTGGCTGTGCATATGTAACCTGTGCTTTCTATTCGTTCGTCGTTTTTGGCTACCTAAAGGGCATTATAGAATTTAGAACTAATCAAGACATTAACTTGTAAAAAATATTATTAAATTAGGAGTGATTTTAAGATATATGAGAGAGAGACTGAGAGGAAAAAATAACTTATCAGTATCTATCAAGATCAAAATTTTATTAGTTTTCTCTATGACATATACACACAAGAAAAAAAAATTGAAATTCAGTGACAGGCATGTAACACAAAGAAAGGAATTTATTTACAAAATATCAATCAAATGTAACACAATAGCAAGAAGTCCTAAACGGATTGTTCTCTTTACATTATTTTGGTCACATAACACATTTAATTTATTGTAATTGTCTATCACATATAGACGTAGAAAAAGCTAGTCAACACAACCTAGCACTTTCATAACATGACTTATATTTTCTTATTTTACACTCTTTTTTCTTTTTCAATAATTAGCCCGTGTACCACAAGGTGAGCAGAGTTGTTTTTGTTAAAAGCTTGGAGTAGAGTTCCCCACACACAAAAAAATTATATTGGTAGAAAAATCAATATGAGATGTGGCTTTGACATCAAACCATGAGCATTGGAATGCCATTGTAAGAACACTTTTGCCTAAGTGCAAGGAGCTAACAAGTAACAATGAGAGCAAAAGTCTGTATCATTTCATGTTTTTAGAAAGCAATAAGTTATATGTATTTGTTGTTTCTTTTGGTCTTTGTTTCTTCAATTTGGAAGAAAAACATAGAGAACATTTTAACTTATTGGAAGTCTATGTATTTGTTAAACCAGATGAACTACAAGTCGTTTGATAGAGCTGATATGCTGAGCTACGAGTCGTACAGGTTTCCCACAATTCATACTGAGCTGAATATAGGGCTGTGCTACGAGTTGTATCAAGCCGAGTTATGAATCAGATAAAACAAAAAACATGATGAACGGCTAGTCGTTTGTAGCAGCATAGTTAAACGGCAGAAGTTGTATTATTTACTATTATGAAAAGTCTGTTAAATTAGTTATGTTCGTTAGGGTTGTTAGCGCTGTTATGGTTTTGTTTGGGAAGGAGTTATATATATTAGAAGACGAGCCAATTGCGTTTTTTGTGGATAGGAGTTATATTTATTGCATTTTTCATCTATTAATAATAAAGGTTTCCTTAAGTTTTTATTATTGTTATATTGTTCTTAGAGTGACTTGTATATTTTTAGGCATGTAACTTGGAGATTTTAATTAAAATATTTAAAACTGATTAAATTTTTATAAGTTTAATAATTTTAAAAAAAATTGAATACTCTAACTATGTAATCTCTAATTTATTTTTTAAAAAAATATTGATCTTAAAATGTTTAATGAATATTAACTTTGATTAATATAGTTTAAAAGATAGTTCACACCTTACAAACTGACTTGATGGAAAAATAAATGTTTTTGAGTTATGTAAGACTAAAATTGATGTATATATTTTTATTATATGAGATGGGTTCAAGTTACACCCGATGTAAGTTCACAAGAATTACACATTTTTTAAACCATTTATTTGTAAACCATCTAATGGTAACAACATAATTCATTAATTAACCTTCACATCAGTTAACCTCATTTATTACATTTATTAACCTCTACACTTTTTTTTTTTTTTTTTTTTTTTTCTTATGGTATTTTAGTTTGATCTATTACAAATTGCACCATGTGTCACGACAATGTGACCACTAGTGTGAATTGCACTTTATATTAAAAAAAAAGGAAGGTTATACATAATTATCAGTGGAATCGTTAATAAAAAAAATAATAATTACCAGCAAAATTAAAAATTATTTCTTGCTATATATATATTTTTTTATTATTTTGATAACATAGGTATCTGAAACTTCCAATCCCAGGGTAATACCATGCCAAATAGCCCCAAAGGGATCCGCTATCATGGGGTGTCAAACTTGCAACTTACACTTTCCTTATATGCATATTATGACTTATTTTACCATTAAGCTCTATACCCTCCTTAAAATAATTTATAATGTCATCACTATATATATAATGCAATTCATGCTAGTGGTCATATTACCGTGACAGATGGTGTTACGGATTTTGATTAATCCATGGTGGCTATCACAATTGCATGCATTAGTCATGTTGTAATTTTATTACTTGGGTAATAATATAGAAGTTAAAGACTTGTATGTCCCCCATTGAAAACATACCATTAAAGCCTTGTGTGGATTTATAAGGTGGCACAAATACCAACTATTAGATCAATTAAGTGGTCCTATAGACATGTGGTTCTAGTACTCGCGTGGCGTGCGATGCGTGTGATTAAAATTAGATATTTATTTATAGAAGTTATTAATTATTCTAAATAGTAATAGGGCCATTAATCCATGGTAGCTTTGTCTTTATTGCATTGGTCATGTTGCCGTGATGGATGGTTTATATTGTAGACTCTAAAGTGCGTCGTTTAATCCTTGATGGTGATTCTCGGCTTGACTTTTAGACAAAATGCTTTTGGGTGTGTTCTATTCTTTGTTCCACTAGCTATCCTCGGTACCTTCGTTATATGAAACTTTTCAAATCACAGGATTATATATATATATATATATATATAATGGTGTTTTTTTTTCTATGTAATTTAGTTAATATCATTGGTAGCATATTTTTTTATAAAATCTTGTTAACTTTTATTACCCGCCCAAACTCACCCATTTGACACCCCTAGATTGGATCTACACGGAGAAAATAAATTGTTGTCATTATCATCGTATTTGTTGATTTTGAATATTCTACATGGCCAAGATTCTTATAGTTTAAGAGGTTGGCACCTCTTGGTATTCTTCAATGAAGACATCCAGGATTCAAATCCCCCATCTTCTAACTATCAAATTATCAAAAGAATATTCTACATGGAGAAAATATTAGACCCTACTTCTTGACAAATTCATTTTTAAAGTCTAAACAGCTTCTCAGAAATCCTCAATCTTGAAATCACCACATATTGGTTGAAGAATCCCAATCAATTAAATCTTCCCAAGAAAATAGGGGATTTGAAACAAGGCAGAATCCCATTACTTTCAGCCATATTATTTTAGTAAAGAAATATTCAAAGAAGAGATTATTCCTGCTCTCAATAGAGTGCAATTCATGCTAGTGGTCGTGTTGTTGTGATAGATAGGCTGGTGGGTCATTAAGCCGTGGACAGATGGTCTATTGAGACTTACAATTGCAATTCAAAGCAAACTCTCTAATTGGTTATTCTATTTCTAAAGTCGTGCTTGGTGTACCCGATATGAAATGCTTTTTTGTGTTTTAACTTTCAAGTTTCTTTTTCCTCTATAAAGCCCTATCCGTTTAATATATGAAAATTTTCAAATAATACAATTATTAAATAAATATATATATAATATATGTTTTTAATACGTTATTTATTTTATATTAGTCGTAGCATTATCTTTTTATAAGAAACTTATTTAAATGTTAGAAAAATTATGAGGTAATATAGAAAATTAAATATTTGCTCAAAGAATTATATAATTTGAGTTAATAATTATATTTTCGATGGCATTTCTTTTTGTCACTAATTAAAGTGTGATTATTCAGTAATCCAAAACTACAAATAAATGCGTGAGAGAGGGGACTACGCATTTATTTGTAGTCCTGGACTACTGAATAATTTTCCCTAGTTAAAATTGGTCAATAAGTTTGATTTAAGGTGATTCAATGGACTAATTAATGGTGACAGTAAAAGGTCGTCATTATCACTGTATTTGTTGGTTTTGAAAAATCTAGACGGACAAATTATTAGACCTACTTCTTAACAAATTCATTTCTAAACAGCTTCTTAAAAATCAACTCAATCTCAATTGAATTTTGTTTACCACGGCATAGTTTGGATGCCTATAATTTCAATCCAGTTAGATTCAAAATCATAATGTATACTTTGGAAACGAGTTGTGTACAACATTTTCATTATTTATTCATGATTTTAAAGTCAATAAATTATAGATATTATAATTGTAATTTAAAAAATAAAAAGTTGAAAAATTGAGCTTCTACGGACTCAAATATGAATGATGGGTTATGAGTTTAGACCCTTATTCGAGATTCAATTCCTTTTTCGCGGCTAGCAATTACACAATTAATGGCGTGGCATGATAAGGTCCAAATTCATTGCTATGGTGGTGCTTAAAGTTTAATTTTCATCTTATGATGTGGGCCTTCGCAACTTTCAGTTTCATTTGAGTTTGCAAGGATCTTTTCATCTATGTTGAACTCTGATATAGCTTTGTCTTGCGCCTATTGGGAATCTGGTTGGGGATATTTCCATTATTAACTATCAGAGGTCCACCTTTTTATTCATTTTGGTATTTTTAACTTATATGCGAACAAGGCTGCAATCAAGCTTTGTGTGAACCAGAGGCATATTCTCCAATTTTCCACAGGTGTGGTATAAGACTTCGTTTAACATAGTCTATATATGATGGACAGTTTGAACCTTAGTTACTTAATTAACATGGCTATCGAATTTCTTGTAGTAGAAGAATCAATTACAAGTTTACAAACCAAGCAGTTTACCATTGTTTCTTCAACTTGGAAAGAAAATTAGTAACATTTAACTTATTGGAAGTTTTGTATTAATGAAATGACAGTCATATTATGACATGGACTTCGACGTTAGAACAAATACTACATTGTCTCGAGTTTCTTTTGATTAGGTCCTCTCATAGAATATACAAGGGACCATTGGCATTACTGCGAGGTGACTAATTCTAAGCCATTCATGGTCCCTCCAAACCCCACCAATTGGGATAGCAAAAGAATCTTTTAAAGAGGAAGGACCGAAGGAGGTTGTCACTGGAGTTATGGATATGACAAAGTGGGAGGATGAAAATTGATAGGGGGAAGAACTTAATAGTCTTTAATACTTTTCTCAAGAGGACTTTGTAGAAAAGCTAGTTAATAGTCTTTAAAGTCAATATATTGTTTGTCAAGATTTAAGGCACTTAAAAAAATGGACATGACAACTAGTAAAAGAAAAGAATGTAGGGTTAGAAATACATCGTTTTAAATTTTGTTTAGAAGTCTTTAGTAGAAAAAGATAGTCAACACTGAACCTAGTAATTGTCTATGTAGAAAAAAAGCTAGTCAACGCAACCGAGCACTTTCATAACATGATTTATATTTTCTTATTTTACACTCTTTTTTTTTTTTCAATAATTGGCCCGTGTCTCATGGATAGGATCCTCTCCATTTGAAATGAAATGGAGAGTCCATTTCATAGTTCAGATTAAATATTACAAATCTAACAGTGTACAAATTGCCACATCAAATAATATTTTAAATAACGTGGCAGTCTGTACACTTTTAGATTTATGAGATAAAATCTGAACCATGAAATAGACAAATGGAGAGATTTTCAAATGAAAAGGATCCTATTCCGTGTCTCACAAGGTGAGCAGGGTTGTTTTTGTTAAAAGTTGTTTAAAATATAGTGAGTCATTAAGCTAAAAATAAATAAATAAATTTGATACCAAACAGAGTAGAGTTCCATTGTATATAGGAAAAACCAATATGAGATGTGGCTTTGCCGAAGAAAAACAAACTGCCGAAGAAAAGGAAATCGACGTAGTTTGAGTTCACTGGTTCTATCATCGCCAGTTTTGCAATATTGGACACAATAACACAGTCCTCCATTTCATCTCGATTAATGGTTGTACTTGTACATATACACTCTTTTAATATCTTTTATGTTAGATGAGATACATACAGGAGATGAAGAGAAACCATTTCCTGAAACATCTTACAAATCAGGTATGTTGGACCTTAAGTGATTTTATTTGGTTATTGGGACACTTACATCACAAATATGATTTGATTTGGTTCCTCAACACGGGGGATAGGATTTGGAATTGGATTTGTCCATACAAAACTCTTGGGGTCTAAGCATTTTCATCCGCTTCTTTATAATTTTTCTACTTTATTTTTTCAAAAACTCACTTTTTTATTTTACCTATCAACTTTTACAAAACACCTCACAATCCACTCTTTATTTTATAATACATTCTATTAAAATATTATAAAACAATTCTTTATTATTATTATTGTTATTTTTCCCGTACACCCCAAACACCAGCAACCCACCGCACCCCACGCCAGCAAAGCTTCAAAACCATGACAACCACCAGAAAATGCAAAGATTCAAACACAAATCTTCAATCCTTACCCACAAATCAAACACAGATCTTCAACCACCACAAATGAAGAGGATCTTAATCCAGAAGGGAAGGGTGTGGTTGCAGTGGGAATGGGGTGGGTAGGGAACGAGTTTAGAGGAGCAGTAATTTGGTTGGGTGGACAGATCTGGCAGCCATGGCGAGTTTCCACAATTATGACTGTTTTTATTTTATTTGTTTTTATGTTAAACACAAAAATGAAAATTATTAATTGGGTTTTGATATTATCACATCACTAGTTTACACCACTATTTCACATCACTTGAAATGTGGATAATATTATCCACTATTTTTAGCATGTTCAAATTTATGAACAATAATGTCTACAATTTGTGGACAATATGGGTGGTATAAGATGTAGATGTGAAGAAATATTTTCCCTTATTAATAACCTAGGAATTTAATTATTAAATAGATGATGTGAAACCCTCCATGTACGCTGCCATATCTTTGTAAAT
>OU015761.1:71871301-71897351 GCA_907173295.1 Fagus sylvatica
TGTTGGATCTGTTGATTTGATTCACTACTGTTCTCGAATTAAAATCTAGACGTGTCATAGATTGTTCTGACTTTGTCTTACTATAATTTGACTTGTTGGATACTGATGGAGTAATAGGTGCCAAACCTTCAGTTAACAGAATAACAGTGTAATACATATAATAAAGCTTGTATGTGCATTCTTGAATTATGTAGCTCACTTCTTTTTGTTTCTGTTGTGGTTGGGGGGGGGGGGGGGGGTGTTATGTGTAGAGCACTTAAGGGATTTACATCTTTTGGGCGGAAATATGCACATTGCGCTAGTTTGTTGTCCTCTTAAATGGTGCTATGCCTAATAAAGATTAGACCTGTGCCTTCGTTTTAATATGAGAAAGGCAATTGTTTGTTTCCTTTCATAATTATTTTGTTTCAAGTATTATTTGATGTAGACATAGGATTTCAAGTTTGTCTTTCCTTGTTTTCTTTTTTCTTCCTTGCCCCTATGGGATGTCATAGAAATGTCTTCATTTTTCCATTGATTTAAGTTCCATTACTACATGATACTTTATGATGCGGGAAGCACAACCAAAATTATTTAAGAGTTTATTGTTTCAGTTTTTTTCTTATTAGAGATACCAGATTTCATTTTTGAATTTTAAATTTGGGCTTTAACGCTGTTTGAGGATTTTATGGGATGTTTTGTGGATTGTGGTAAATCATTGAAGCCTAAAAAGAGGCTCTAGGAATAGTTTGAGACGATGCATTTTGAATAAAATTTTGAGTAGAGATATTTGATATTTCTCTACAGCTTGGTGGTGATTCCAATTCCCCTTAGGTGGTGAAGCCTAGGGTTTTTTGTTTCTAATTTTTGCAAATCCGTTCTACATCAATTTATAAATCTCTTTTTGTTTGTTGAACGGTGATGCAGTTTCGTTCTTAATTTCTCATTTAATGGATGTGGTCTTATTTTAGTTTACTGTGTTTATCAGATTATTTTTAAGATGGTGGAGGAAAATCCCAGAGATGTTGGGCATGAGATGGATGGGCTAAGCATTGTATATGGGGATGAATCTCTACCTCGCCTTTATGAGAACTCTCGGATTTCATCTGACCAGCTACCTGGGCAGCCAGGTACATACTTCGTTACCTTTCTTATTCTTAATGTGTCCCATACTTCTTTAATTGATTTTGCTCTTTTGTATTGTTAGGCATTGTTAAACGGGCTGTTGCTCTCGGACGATATTTGCAAAATCCTCTGTCAATGATTGCGACGCTATGTGGACCGGGAAGGGAGATCTTGTCATGGAAACTTAGTTCGCTAGAGAACTTTCTAAGCCCAGATGAGAAATATGGGATGATTGAACAGGTTTTGGTAGACGTAACAAACCAGGTGGGTCTTGACATTAATTTGGCTATCAGTCACGAATGGTTGTTTGCTTCTCTACAGTTCATTTCTGGGCTTGGGCCCAGAAAGGCTGCATCTTTACAGAGGTCCTTGGTAAGAGCTGGGGCAATATTTACTCGAAAGGACTTTCTCACTGTGCATGGACTAGGTAAAAAGGTGTTTGTCAATTCGGTTGGTTTCTTGCGTGTCCGGCGGAGTGGATTGGCTGCTAGCAGCAGCCAGTTCATTGATTTGCTAGATGATACAAGAATACATCCAGAATCTTATAATCTTGCGCAAGAGTTGGCCAAAGATGTTTATGAGGAGGACATAAGGGGTGACACAAATGATGATGATGATGTGATGGAGATGGCAATAGAGCATGTAAGAGATCGGCCTAATATTTTGAGAGGCCTTGATGTTGATGCGTATGCAATGGGCAAGAAACGTGAGAACAAGAGGGAAACTTTTTACAACATAAAAATGGAACTGATGCAGGGTTTTCAGGATTGGCGTAAGCAGTATGAAGAGCCCAGTCAAGATGATGAATTCTATATGATTTCAGGTGAAACTGAGGATACCCTTGCTGAGGGGAGAATTGTGCAAGCCACAGTTCGTAGGGTGCAAGGTCAAAAAGCAATTTGTGTGCTTGAATCTGGATTGACTGGGATGCTCATGAAGGAAGACTATTCAGACGACTGGAGAGAGGCGGAGTTATCTGACAGGCTACATGAAGGTGACATTCTCACTTGTAAGATTAAATCAATTCAAAAGAACAGGTATCAGGTCTTCCTAATTTGTAGAGAGAGTGAGATGCGAAGTAACCGACATCAGTATGTTAGAAACCTTGATCCATACTACCATGAAGACCGAAGCAGGCTACAGAGTGAGCAAGATAAAGCTCGCAAAGAAAAGGAGCTTGCAAAGAAGCATTTTAAGCCAAGGATGATTGTTCATCCTCGCTTCCAGAATATAACCTTAGATGAAGCAAAAGAGGTATGCTGTCAACTAAAACAATTTTCATATCTAGTGTGTTAGGTGTATTGGAATTATGATTTTTTTATTTTATTTATTTATTTATTTATTTTTCAGTAGTCACAAGGATCATTTAAACTCTAAAAGAAACCTAGTTGAAGTTTTCCTCCTTTATAAGTTTTAGGATATATTTGTAATTAATATCAAATATGTTTATACGTTTTTTTTATTTTTATTTAATTAGTAAGGTACTCATAATGCACCTAGTCCGGTTTGAACCTACAACCTTACCCTTAACCCCATTCTTATGTCTGCACTAAGATACATGCGCGTGTGCACACACATCCTTGTGTAAATGAGGGAAGTGGTATCACCTATTTTTGATTTTTAGGAAAATCTCCTGAATTATGAACCATGTCAATTAGTTTTTCCCCCTTTATCACTTATCAAAAAAAAAAAAAATGTTTTTCCCCCTTTATCAATAAGATTGTGAGCCAATTAGATCTAATTCAAATGACACCTTTTCCCCTTGTATGAGCAAGGTGGGGAGGGGTCATGGGTGCAAGACTCACCAGATATATGTAATTTGTCAATAAAATAAACAATAACGTTTGTGATTACTTTAGAAAAAGAAAAGAAAAGAAAAAGGGTTTTCCTTTCTTTGAAGAATGTAAAAAGCTGGTCTCTGTGGTGAGAACCCATGATTGTCTACGTCTGGTTTTTTTATCTTTGAATAACTAATCTGCCTGTAGGGTCCAATTTAGGTATAACTAGCACGTCTTTTTGTTCGATTGGGATTGTGGTTTTCTATGAAGGTGCATTTTTTGTATGCAATAAGGATTAAGCTTTGATTCAAAGAAACAGTGTAATTTATACACGTCCCCTTTTTTTGGGTTGAGATATACTTCTCATCTTCGAAATTTGGTTCAAGTTTGATTTTCATCTGTGAAATTTTGAAAATATTACATTTTTTTGAAAGCATCAATTTATCCTTCCATCCATTGCTGTCAAAGGAATTGCATACGTGATAGCGTAAGTGTTGATTTGGCACATTTAAAATTTGTGATAGCTTGGAATAGATTTAACAGTAGATGGATGAGAGGATGCAATTGGTAGCTTCTAAATTTTCGGGGGCTAAATTGCAAGTTTTATTTGGGGAAAAAAAATCAAACATAGACCAAAATTCATGGACATAAAGTGTGTCTCGCCTTTTTATTTATTTTAAATGATGTTTAGATTTTTATATTTTTTCAGCCTTTCAGATGTGAATGAATTGAGATTCTTCTAAATTGTTTTTGAGTCTTCTTTGTTGATACTTTGTGCTTTGGTTGTACTTGAATTATAGGATTTAAGTCATAGTATACCATTTCTGGAAGGGACCAAGATAGGGTTTTCTTCACTAGTTGTCATTATGTTTTGTATAATAGTTGTTTTATATGTTGGCAAGATTTTAATAAATTTATATGATTATTGGATCTTACAGTTCTTGTCTGACAAGGATCCTGGCGAAAGTATCATCAGTCCCAGTCGTCATGGACCTTCTCATCTAACTCTAACTCTCAAAGTTTATGACGGAGTTTATGCTCAGAAGGACATAGTTGAAGGTGGAAAGGAGCACAAGGACATCACAAGCTTACTTCGTATTGGGAAGTCATTGAAAATTGGGGAGGACACTTTTGAGGATTTGGATGAGGTTAGTATTTTTCTCCAGACGGTTGTTTCCTGATTGGTTTTTATTTTTACTTTTATTATATTGGTGAACTGCTCTAAGTTCTGAATTGAACTTAACATTTTTTTTTATATATAAACTGTACAACATGGATATTGATTAATGGGGCATTCTGAGAATTGAACTTGGGAGCTTTGGCAGTCAAAGTGAGCTGGATCTGATTTACAATAATCTACCAAATCAACTTATATATGGAATGCCTTCTATCTTGAATGAGTAGAACTAATGACCATTATATCATAGAATTATTATTGATCTAGGGAAAGATGGAATGCCTTTTTAAGTCTCCAAAGATTGCCAAGAGCCATGTAGCTCAGTGGCATTGCCTGCTCTCCTTAATGAGGAGAACTAGGGTTCAAATCCTCCATCTCCCATTGTTGTAATTATCGAATTATCAAAAAGAAAAAAGGTTTCCAAAGGTTATGAGCTCTCATTGCTAGATGAGTAGTCCAGTAAGAAATACATCCGTTGTGGAGTGTTGCTCAACTTCATGTCACAGCAGCTCAAGGATTTAGTGTACTAATTTGTAGACAAATAGCCATTTGAATAAATATATATGATTTTGGAGAAAAACAATTTCTATTCTTGTAGTTACACATTGGTGGTAAGGGTATGGGCTTTTGTGCCTCTTGATGTTGGAATAAACAAACTGGTTTTTTTATTTTTTATTTTTAGTTTTTACATGTGCGTAAATGTTGTTTTGTTTACCTTCCAGAAGTTCCTTATTACTTATCCATAAAAAAAAAAAAAAAAACTGTAGGTAATGGATCGATATGTTGATCCCTTGGTATCTCACTTAAAAGCAATGCTAAGTTATCGGAAGTTCAAGAAGGGCTCAAAAGCAGAAGTTGATGAACTTCTAAGGATTGAGAAATCAGAGTTTCCTATGAGGATAGTTTATTGTTTTGGTATCTCTCATGAGCATCCAGGCACATTCATCCTGACTTTTATAAGGAGTACAAATCCACACCATGAGTATATTGGTCTATATCCGAAAGGATTCAAGTTCCGGAAAAGGATGTTTGAGGACATTGATCGGCTTGTAGCATACTTCCAGAGACATATTGATGATCCTCAGTCAGCACAATCTCTCAGATCAGTCGCTGCTAGGGTGCCAATGCGAAGCCCTGCAACTGGGGGCTCTTCAGGGGCATCTGCGGGTAGTGGCTGGGGTGGTTCAACCAATGAGGATAATTGGAGAGGTCAGTCTTATGACAGAGATCGATCTTCTACACCTGGTTCAAGAACAGGTGAACTCTTCAGAAGCATCAATTGTGTATTTGTGACTTTTATATTTTATGCATCAACACTTGCATTAATGTGTCTTTTTTTTTGTGTATGTTCTCTCATTCCTCTTTTTTGTTTTTTGTTATTTGTTTTGGCCAATTTACAATGCTAGTGTATGCAGACCTTTTATATATGTTTGTTTATTTTGGGATTTCATTTTGAACTTGTATGTGTTTTAACACTAGGATTTTTTGTAGTACTGTTTATATCATGATTTCTTTTATCAAAATTAAATTTTATTCTTAATTATTTCTTTGACATATGCATACTAAACAGTGAAATAATGAAATTCCGGAACTTATTTTGACATATCTTGCCTCACTTAGATAAACCTGGCAAATTATTATCAAATATTATGACCTACACTTATTAAAGAACTGCTGTTTCCTTTGGAGTTGAGCTGCGCTCTTCCATTGTCATTGGATAGAATATTGAATGGCCAGGTGAATGAAGATTCTTCTCTGCATGCACTTGTATTTCTAAGTGTTTTTCCCCTCATTTGGTAGGAAAATTGATTAGGACAAATCCTCTGACAGGCTTTATTTTAATTATAACTGAATAAAAATCTGAGTATAACTTTATAAGTCCTAGGAAAGTGGTTTTAAATTAATAATCTTCCAAAACGTATTTTGATTTTTATTCGTAACATTATCAATAATCGATTTTGATTCTTGATTGGTGCTGCATGTGTAAATTGAGTGGTGAGACGGGTAATCATTTGCTTTTACACTGCCCTATAGCTTGGGAGCTGTGGACTATGGTGCTGAGTATTTTTGGCACAACCTGGGTAATGCCTTGGGGGGTGGAAGGTCTTCTCAGCTGTTGGACTGGTCCTTGTGGCAAATCGGAGGCGGGCAAGATTTGGAAAATGACCCCTCATTGTCTCATGTGGTGTCTTTGGCAGGAGCGTAATGACAGAACCTTTAATGGAGTGGAAAATTCTATCCCAGCCCTCAAATTCAAATTTCTGCTCACCCTCCTTGAGTGGTCAAAGGCCTCACACTTAGATCCTTCATGCTCTCTGTCTGATATGCTTGATATTTGTTCAGTTTGTCTTTAGTTTTTGTTTTCTTTTCCAATCAGGTTCACTGCCTGTGCACTTGTATTGTTTCTCTTCTTTTTCAATGAAATTCTTATTTATCAAAAAAAAAAGATTTTGATTCTCCTTCAAAACGAATATTTTGCATAGCTTTTTTAGGAGCCTGTAATAAACCATCCCTTAAGGTCAGAGTTTCAATCATTGGAATAGAAGACTCACCTTTACAACCTTTATATGTCTTATCTTCTGAGAAAGATTTTAAGACTACAATTCCTGTTCTTTATTTGTTTTTGCTGCATAAATTTTCACCAAATTTCCTGGTTTTGCTTTGTTGCTTTATCTGTAATTCCTGACTTCTATTTTGTATTTGACAGGCCGAAATGATTACAGAAATGGAGGTGGCCGAGATGGACATCCAAGTGGGGCGCCTAGGCCACATGGTGGGCGTGGACGTGGTCGAGGCTCATATAACAGCAGCAGAGGAAATAGTTCCGGCAATGAGAGGCAGGATTCTGGTTATGATGCTCCCAAATGGGATTCAGCTACCAAGGATGGTGAAGATGGTTGGGGTAGTTTTCCAGGTGCTAAAGTTCAAAACTCACCTGGCAGGGAGGCTTTCCCAGGTGGTTGGGGTGCCAGTGGAAGTGGCAGTGGCGGTGGTGGTGGTGGTGGCAGTGGTGGTGGCGGTAATAGTTGGGGTGGGGATGGAGGGAGTGGTTGGGGGGGTGGAGCGAGTGGCAGCGACAAAGGTGGGTGGGGGAATGGTGCTGATGCAAATGATGCTGGTGCTGATAATGGGGGTTCGGGTTGGGGAACTACCCCTAAGAAGAGTTCTTCACAGTCCCAAGCTGGAAATGGATGGTCTGGAAGTGGTGGTTGGTGAAACCACATTAGTTCTAATATATCTCCTTTTGGTCTCCCACTTCCAACTCCAACTAATTATGGATGTTTTGACATGGCAGCTTTAGCGGACGTTAAAGTCGTAGAACCCTTTTTGGACCTTGGCATCCCTGGTGGTGATGCAATTGATTGTAATGATCCATACTCGTTCTACGGCTGTGTATGTAGTTTATTTAAAAATTGTATTGATACATTAGTAAAAGTATCCTTTTCTCAAATGCTTCAAATGCTTGGCTGCAGAGTGAAGTTTTTCTATCTAGGCTTCTTTTCACTTCTGTGAAGATGCTCCTTTCTATTTACTCTCATTAATTGTCTTAATTCTTGGATGAGATTCTTCTCACCGGACCATTGTAAAATCCAGTACAATTTGGTTTTTGTAGTTTCTAGGGAGGAAGAATGTGTGGTCTTCATTGCGGAGAATTGCACTAACAATGTCTAGACAAAGTCATGGTCTAGACATGTGAAAAGAATTACTCCTGCATTCTGCTCCATTCGTTTGCCACATTTGATCGTGGTCGTTGATATCCATTTATTCCTGCAATCATCGGGTATATCTAAATAGAATCTTGTTCCCTATGGTTCCATAAGTTGGTCTAGAGCTCTTAGAAGTGAGATCTTCCCTTTGGTCCATCATTTTTCGATTGCACTAGGTCCAGACCTTCGAGATCTTTCCATTGAAGGGCACAAGTATTGGAGTGGCGGTGAATAAGGTCTCCAATGGGGAGACTTTTGTCCTTTTCTTTTGCTAATCAGGGTGGTTTTTGTCTTAATCTGTAATGTGAAATATTTATTAATTTTTAATTGCCTTACTATTTTGTAAGTATATGATAGGTTCTTGATGAATCCTATCTTCTTCACTCAATTCACTCTAATGCTCTCACCAAATAAGTGTTTAATTGATCAATTAGAGATGATCACTCTCCAAGAATTATAGAAGAACTAAGAAAAGAAAGCTAAGTAAACTAATTCATTCTCATTGATAATTCTCCAAATAGAAGAAATGAGCCTAAGTAGCTCGAGGTGCATGGCCAGCTTATATGACAGCCTCTCATTGGCTGTTATAGATCAGGCTTTCCATTGGTTCCCTTGGATAATAACCAACTAGATACCCACATGCTAAAGCATTAACTGCTTGTGCACAAGTATGAGCAGCCTAGGATGTAATCAATTGGTAAAAGACCCTATTACCCATTCCCATAAGCTGTGTACAGCTCATACCAGCCTATACTAGTTTAATACAATAAGCAATGCATGAAAATGACAAGTATTAAGGTAGATTAAATTAGCTAGACCCAAGCTAAGTAAATCATGCTTAAGGTAGGGTCTTATCATTGCCCTCCTCTTTAAAGCACCTTGCCCACAAGGTGGGGAAATTGTTGTTGAAGCTTTAGAAGCACTTCCCATGTGGCATCTGCCTTGGAAGCTCCTTCCCACTGTACCAAGACCTCTGTGCCTTTCTGCTGTCTTCTAGTGGTAATGTGCCTTTGCTGCAGAATTTGGACTGGTTCAGGTGTAATGTGGCCTAAGGAATTCACTGGAGGTAGCTTATTTAAAGGAAGAATGGACTGTCCCAGCTTGGCCTTGAGGCAGGAGACATGAAACACAGGGTGAATAAGAGCATCATTGGGTAAATCCAGTTTGTAAGCTACAGCTCCCACCTTCTCTAAAATCTGATAGGGTCCATAGAATTTAGGAGCCAGTTTTCCCATCTTTTGATGCATTGATCTTTGCTTGAAGGGTTGTAGCCTTAAATACACCCAATCCCCAACTAGGAACTCTCTTTCTGTCCTGTTTTTGTCAGCTTGAAGTTTCATTCTCTCTTGAGCAGCCACTAGGTTAGTCTTAAGTAAAGACAAGGCCTGTTGTCTAGTGTATAGATAGTCATCCACTGCCTCCACTCGAGTAGTGCCAGGGATGTACTCAAGAAGTCTTGGGGGTGGGTAACCATAGAGAGCTTCGAATGGAGTAGTCTTTGTAGAGGTGTGGTAATTGGTGTTAAACCAATACTCTGCTAAAGGCAACCAATTGGCCCATTGGCTAGGTTTGTCTGCTGCAAAGGCTCTCAAGTATTGCTCCAAGCTCCTATTAACCACTTCAGTCTGCCCATCAGTCTGAGGGTGATATGCAGTGCTCATAGCTAAGTCTGTCCCTTGTCTTGTGAACAACTCTTGCCAAAAGGTGGATGTGAATGCAGTGTCTCTGTCACTGACAATGGAGGAAGGCACTCCATGCAACTTAAAGACATTCTGCATAAACAGAGAAGCTACCTTGGCTGCAGTGTATGGATGAGCTAGAGAGAGGAAGTGGACATACTTGGTGAGTTTATCAACTATCACCAAGATGACATTTTGTTTATTGGAATTGGGTAGACCCTCTATGAAATCCATGCTAATTGAGTGCCAAGGTCTGTAAGGGATAGGAAGGGGTTGTAATAAACCAGCTGGTTTGACAGTTTCATTTTTTATCCTTTGGCAGATATCACATTGCTTTATGTGCTCCTTGATGTCTTGTTTCATGCCTTGCCAATACCAGTCTCTTTTGGCCCTTTGGAGAGTCTTAAGATACCTAGAATGACCTCCAAAGGGACTGTCACGAGTCAGGGACAGCACCTTTTGCTTCAAACTGCACTAGGGGTTTAAATAAATTCTGTTCTTGAATAAAATTAGACCATTCTGTATGGAAAGTTTTTTTATCCTGGTTCTGACCTGTCATTAGAGCTTGTAACAGCTCCTTAGTACTCTTATCCTCTTCATACCCTTGTTTTAGTTCAATTAACCAGGTTGGAGAAGGAAAGGATATGTTCCATAGCATTGCACCTTCATTTTCCTGCATTCTACCAGCCTTGTCAATTTCTAACATAAGCTCACTATCAGCTGGTCTAGATAAAGCATCAGCCACTACATTTTCTTTCCCTTTCTTATACTCAACCACAAAAGGATAACCCAAGAGTTTGGTGATCCACTTTTGCTGCATTAGGATACCAACTCTTTGCTCAAGTAAGTGCTTAAGGCTTTGTTGATCTGTTTTGATCACAAAGGCCTTGTCAAGCAAATATGGTCTCCATTTTTTGACTAACAGCACCAAGGCTAAGAGTTCTTTCTCATAGGTAGAAAGGAAGAGATTTTTACCCTTAAGGCCTTCACTGTAGTAAGCTATAGGCCTACTCTCTTGCATTAACACTGCCCCAATTCCATAACCCGAAGCATCACACTCCACCACAAAGGACTTGTTGAAGTTTGGAAGTGCTAACACTGGAGGGTTAGAGACTGCCAACTTGAGCTGCTCAAATGCTTTGCCAGCATCTTCATTCCACCCAAAGGCATCCTTCTTTAGTAGTGATGTGAGAGGAGCTGCAATCTGTCCATATGCCTTAATGAATTTTCTATAATACCCAGTTAATCCTAAGAAGCCCCTAAGAGCCTTGAGAGTTTTAGGAGCTGGCCAGGCCATCATAGCAGCTGTTTTCTTTGGGTCAGTCTGAACTCCTAGGCCAGAAATGATGTGCACCAAATATTCAACTTCCTTGGCAGCAAAAACACATTTGCTTCTCTTAGCAAATAAGTGATGCTTGAGCAGCAGCTGTAACACCATCTTTAAATGGTTCACATGATCTTCCAAAGTCTTATTATAGATCAAGATGTCATCAAAAAACACCAGCACAAATTTTCTCAAATGGGGTTTGAAAACCTCATTCATGAGAGCTTGGAAAGTGGATGGTGCATTAGTGAGCCCAAATGGCATCACTAAGTATTCATAGTGCCCTTCATGAGTTCTAAAAGCAGTCTTTTCAATATCCCCCTTCTTCATTCTAATCTGATGATAACCAGACCTTAGGTCCAGTTTAGAAAACACCCAAGCACCATGTAATTCGTCTAGTAACTCATCTACTACAGGAATAGGGAATTTATCCTTGATTGTCTCCTTATTTAACCCTCTATAATCAATACACAATCTCCAGCTGCCATCTGATTTTCTTACTAACAACACAGGGGAGGAAAATGGGGACTGACTAGGTCTGATAGAACCAGAATTGAGTAACTCCTTTACAATTTTTTCAATTGATTGTCTCCTTATTTAACCCTCTATAATCAATACACAATCTCCAGCTGCCATCTGATTTTCTTACTAACAACACAGGGGAGGAAAATGGGGACTGACTAGGTCTGATAGAACCAGAATTGAGTAACTCCTTTACAATTTTTTCAATTTCAGTCTTTTGATAGTAGGGATACCTATAAGGTCTTTGTCAAATGGGTTGAGTTCCTTCCTTGAGTAGAATTTGATGCTCATGTCCCTTCAAGGGTGGTAGTCCTTTGGGTTCCTTAAAAATGCTTGCAAACTGTTCTAACACTTGTTGTATTTCTGCTGGTATCTATTGTAGATCAAGTGCCTCAGCAGGCTGTTGTATGATTTGAAGTAGCAACCCTTGGTTAACAGGTTTCTTTGCAAACTCCTTGCTGTCCTGTATCCTTGACTGACCAGTCTTCATCCCTTGTAACCAGACCTGTTTGCCTTGATGGATGAACCCCATGCTTAACTTCTCAAAGTCCCAACTGATCACTCCAAGTGTCCTCAGCCACTGAGTACCCAAAACCACTTCTCCTCCACCTAATTCCAACAAACTGAAGTCTATATGGAATTGATGGCCCTGTGTCTCAACCAACAGGTTCTTCACCTCACCTTTAGTATTTACTATTGCACCATTGGCCACCTTCACCTTGAAAGTCTTAGTGGTGTCTATTGCCAACTTCAATGACTTAGCTAAATTCCAATCTAAGAAATTATGAGTACTTCCTGTGTCTAATAGGATCACTGCCCTATTATTATTTATCTTGCATATTACTCTCATGGTCTTAGGTGCAGGGCTGCCTAATAAGGCATTTAGTGTAATTCCAGGTTCTGCCTCCTCTACTTCTATCACCTCATCATACTCCTCTGAATCAGATTCAACCTCAACACCTCCTTCTTCAATTTCTTCTATCACATAGACTCTTCTCTTCATACATTTATGATTAGGATTCCATTTTTCATCACAATGGTAACATAACCCCTGTTTTCTTCTCTCAGACATCTGCATTGGGGTTAGTTTCTGCACTGAAATTCCAGGTTTAGGACTTGGCTTGGTTTCAGGAATTCTGACATCACTCCTTCCCATTTGTTGTTGCTGTGATGGTTGCCAATTGCTCTTGTTACCATCATATTGAGGTTTGTAGCTCTTCCTACATGTTATTAGATACTCTTCCTGAATTTTTGCTAATGCATAAGCCTCTCCTAAACTCCTAGCCCCTTGCATCTTCACAGCTAGTCTCACTTCATCCCTTAAGCCACTCATAAAACAGCTAAGCTTATGAGCCTCAGATAAATTTCTAATTCTGTTGCTCAAAGCTTCAAACTGTCCCTTATAGGCTACCACAGAATGAGTGTGCCTTAGTTTAGTCAAAGTTTCCATAGGATCATCATAAGTTGCTGGTCCAAACCTCATTTGCACAGCCCTCACAAACTCATTCCAATTCATAATTTCATGTTCACAATCTTGAAACCAAATTAAAGCTTCTTCATCTAAGTAATAAGATGCATGGATTACCTTTTCTTCTTCTGGAATTTGGTAGTATTGGAAGAATTGCATGGCTCTATACACCCAAGGGGTAGGATCACCTCCTCGGAATCTTGGAAACTCCAGCTTGACTGTTCTAGGTCCCATAGGTACTCTTCCTTGCTGCCATGGTGGTTCTCTAGGATTCTGCCAGTGAAGATTTCTCTGTAGGTGCCCCACATGCTCCCTCCCTTGCCCTTCCATAAGCTCTTCTTCCTCCACCTTGATCATATCCAAACCCATCATAATCTTCATATGGCCATTGTGGATTCATGTTGTTTTCAAATTCTCTAGCAGGGAGATAAGGTGGTTGGGGTTGAACAGCAGGGTTGAAAGGTCCATTATTCTGAAAAGGTCTTGCAAAGTCTCTGCCATTTAACAACCCAAATGGCTCTCCTATTGGTTTGGCTTGTCGAGGTTCATAAGCTTCCCCCATTGCCATTTCCTGAAATGGCAAATTAGGATGAAATCCAACTTCTTGGTGTGGTGGTCTTTGGGGTATGGCATTTCTTCCCTCCTCTCTAATTGGCATTCTCATATCTCCTGGTTGTACCAAGGGAGGTTGCTCCACCCTTTTTGGTAAGATTCCTTCCTGAATGGGCACTGCTTCTGCTTCTGGTATAGTTGGTACTGCTGGTCTAGCAGGCAGTCTCTCTTCCAACAGAACCTGAAGAGCAGCAAAGGAACTCTCTATCCTTTCAATTCGAGCCCCAATAGATCCAATGACAGTAGAATGATCCCCCAGCTGCTATTGAATTCCCTGCAAATTGTCACTGAGCACCCCAACAGGAACTCCATTCCTTGTCTCTTGCACCATGATTGAACTAGCTTTGATACCAATTGATAGGTTCTTGATGAATCCTATCTTCTTCACTCAATTCACTCTAATGCTCTCACCAAATAAGTGTTTAATTGATCAATTAGAGATGATCACTCTCCAAGAATTATAGAAGAACTAAGAAAAGAAAGCTAAGTAAACTAATTCATTCTCATTGATAATTCTCCAAATAGAAGAAATGAGCCTAAGTAGCTCAAGGTGCATGGCCAGCTTATATGATTGCCTCTCATTGGCTGTTATAGATTAGGCTTTCCATTGGTTCCCTTGGATAATAACCAACTAGATACCCACATGCTAATAGCACTAACTGCTTGTGCACAAGTATGAGCAGCCTAGGATGTAACCAATTGGTAAAAGACCCTATTACCCATTCCCATAAGCTGTGTACAGCTCATACCAGCCTATACTAGTTTACTATACACAATAAGCAATGCATGAAAATAACAAGTATTAACGTAGATTAAAGTAGCTAGACCCAAGCTAAGTAAATCATGCTTAAGGTAGGGTCTTATCAGTATATAGGGTATATAAAGAGATAATAATGTAATTCAATAGTAAATTTATATATATATAAAATCTTTTAATAATAAACTAATAAAAACTAATTACCGTACATTGTAACATTGACAAAAAAAGATTCTCTTTGCATCATTGAACTCTTCTAAGATCATGTCTCCTACTGAATATGTTATTCATGGATAAAAAATTTCCGGCTTTGTAAAATCCATATATATTTTGGATTTCTTTAGATTCCAAGGAGGATTATTGGATCTAAATGAAAGTAAATTAAGGTTTTCAAAACTAATATTATATAAGCTATTAAGCTCATGTTCAAATCATATCATATCATTATTATATAATAAAATTAGTATCATACACCGTTTAGTTGTGCTAAGTGAACACCCTTCTTTTTCTTAAGTGATGTGCGCACCATAAGAACATTTAAAAATTGGGTAAAACTTAGGTACAGTATTTTAGGTACTGTTTGTTAGGTACCCTGCCTAAATTTTTGCCATGTGGCTACTTAACCCCAAGCAACAAACGGCGTTAACCCTTAAAAACACAAACCCAATTTTTACTTACTTATCCCGTGAAAAAGCCTTCTCACTCACCTGAGACTCCTCTTCAAAGAAGAAATCAATAGACTCTTAGACTTCTCACCTGAGACTCCTCTTCAAAGAAGAAATCAAAGAAGTAATCAGGCTTTCAAAACCAAAACCCACCTCCTGCACATAGCGTCATCAACCGCTACTGATACTGGTACTGCACACTTCCTCCTCCTCCACCAACCACCATTCTCCCATCGAATCCCACCTCCACTCCACCCTGCATCGCAAACTGTCCGTTCACACCACCATAACCCCCCGCCGCAGCAGCCACCACCGGAACCATCGCACTTGCTCTCACGTCCTCCTCCCTCACTGCCCAGGCCTTCGTCAAGAAATCCTCTAACGTCATCTCCTCCGCCACTTGCTGTTGATGGCTGTCACTACTAGTGTTGTTGGTGGCTGGCCTTTGATTGTGATTTTCAACTTATTACAGGAGATAGAAAAAGAGAGAAAGAGACCTTTTGAGACCAAAACCTTTTGTTGATGACGCTATGTGCAGGAGGTGGGTTTTGGTTTTGAAAGCCTGATTACTTCTTTGATTACTTTTTTGATTTCTTCTTTGAAGAGGAGTCTCAGGTGAGAAGTCTAAGAGTTTGTTGATTTCTTCTTTGAAGAGGAGTCTCAGGTGAGTGAGAAGGCTTTCTCGCGGGATAAGTAAGTAAAAATTGGGTTTGTGTTTTGAAGGTTTAACGCCGTTTGTTGTTTGGAGTTAAGTAGCCACATGGCAAAAATTTAGGCAGGGTACCTAACAAACAGTACCTAACATACTGTACCTAAGTTTAACATACTGTACCTATAAAAATTTGCCCTTAACTTTTAACTTAGTTGCTATAAGTGAATGAATCCCTTTTGTCTTTCAAAAAGTTAAAAATACCACCCCAATAAAAATACTACTACCACGAGTTCCTAGAATTTATGAAGTTTCATTATTTATTTTATATTATTTTAATGATCTTTTCTATAATCTTTTGTTTTAATGATAAAAGTTGGGTTGTATGCGTTGTACTTGCAACATTTGATCCAATGTAATTAGTAATTACTACAAGTTGTAGTACATATGTCACACATTATAAGCAAGATTGTTAAAATTGAGATCCTACTATGTCAGGATTGGTGGTGTGGGTTTACGAATCAAATCGAAAAGCGTATGATCCTACTTTATTTATTTTTATTTTTTTTAAATAAAAAATCAAAAAAGAAAAGTAATAATTATGTATGTTAAATAATATAGAATTATCCTTGAAAAAAAGTTAAAATTCAATATACTATATTTTTATACTTTACATTAATACATTTACATTTCTATTAAGTTATTAACTAAAGAGATGTACTTTTTATAGGAAAAATTTATCCAAAAACTCATTAATTGGCAGCCAATTACCAAAATACCAACATAAGCAAGCTGGAAATATGTTTTTAAGTTACTAGTTATTTTTTTGTTTTTTGTTTTTATATATTTATTTTTAAGTTACAAGTTGCAACACCATAATAAATTAATAACTGAAATAGTTAAAATAAGCTTTATGCTTCAAGTTTCTAAACAAAATTATAAGAAAAATTGTACCAAAATAGTTTAAACTAAAACGTACAAGGAAAAGGGAACACTAAACAATCAATAGAAAATAACGGTGTAATTCAATTTGTGATCACCTATATGTTAATTAATCTAAATAAGAATATAAATGAACTAGACAATATTGCAACTAAATAAGGAGTGATTATTCAGTAGTTCCAGAATACAAATAAATGTGTATTTCCTCCTCTCACATTAATAGTGGTTCTATTAATTAAATTCATGATGAGACCCATTACTTTGTGAGAGAACGGAATATGCATTTATTTGTACTTAGAGACTACTGGATAATTTTTCATAAATAATTAAGAGTTCAAATTATAAAGTTTTGTATTTTCACCATAAATAAGATAACTAAGATAACTAGAAATAACCATTAGTGACAAATAAGCTTATATTCTACATGCATTTGACTACAAAGATTGAATATCACAAACCCACAAAAGAATTAACTCTGAATTTAAGAGTTGTTGACCATACCTTAATTGGGAAAAATAAAAATGAATTTATGTAAGAAAAAAAACATAGCTAAAGTACATCTACTAAAGCTGGAGGAATTGCACGGTAGAAGAAGGGACAGAACCAAAAATTTGTCCTTAAGAGGGAGGGCCAAAAGATGAAAAAGAAATCATTCAATAAAATATATTTACTAAAATTCAAAACTAAATTAATACATGAAAATAAAACTAATATTCATTTAGTATTAATAAATTTCAACACAATCATTTATGATATATCAAAATGGAACTTGACGTTTTTCTTTTGAATTCTGAAAATCATCTATGACTAATTATGAACTAAATTTCTCAACAATTTCCCTTTTGATGTTCAAAGCCAAAGAGCCCATTAGAATATCAATTTTCATTTTGTTGTGAAACATAGTTATGATAGTTCATCCTTATTCAAAAAATATACGTGTGTGTGATTGAAGTTTCTATCATATATTAAAAAAAAGCCCGTTCCATTGTTGCAATAGAATTTTGAAGAATAAATACAAGTACAAACCACTCTATAAACAAATTAGTAGGGTATGTATTTTCTAGTCTTTAATAATCATTGACAATATTTAAAAATATTTAACAATTTTTTGAAGTTCAGATGTCGAACTATATTATGCTAATAATGGTGAAGTTTCATTTCAACATTAGTTTTTCCTAATTTGAGAATTTTTGCGGATAAAATTTATTTACTAACAAAAGAATATCATCAATTCTAAAAAGATTTACATGCCTCTTGAAAATTAGAGCTGAGTTAAGAAAAAAGAACTCTACAATATGTTCACTAAACAAATAGTTTAGTTTTAATTTGTAATTGAGAATTTATCGCACTATAAAAAAAATCTAATCTATAATGTTGAATTGTAAAGTCATATTGCTGATGGCGAAAGAAAAAAAGACTTAGATAATCCTTTAGATAGAGTTAGGCAACAAGATAGCACCTAAATCTCGAAGTCCCAAAATTTTAATTTTGGGTTTCAAATAAATCAATTACGAAAATGTCTTAGGCTCCGTTTGTTTCGACGTAAAACATTTTCTATCGTAAAATGTTTTCAGATGCAAATAATTTCCAGAAAAACATTTGTTTTTCGGGTGTTTGTTTACATTCTGAAAAATACTCTGAAAAATATTTTATAGTGTTTGATTCATGGTTTTAAAAACCGGACCAGACTGGCCGGTTCAACCGGGGACCGGTGTCCAATCCGGTCCGGTTCTCCGAAAAAACCGGAAATTAGAAAAATAGGTCAAACCGGAAACCGTTTAAAAACCGCGAACCGGAGCGGTGAACCGGTTTTGTTATTCCAAAACTGCACTTTTGATATTTTTCATTTCTTGATCTTATCAACAAAAAAAGAAGTGAGCCCTCTCTCTCTCGATGATTACGTGCGATTTGCTCCCAAAATCTTCCAAAATCATGTATACGCATCGCAGTTTTTTCTGTACAAAATACCTAAATTATCCTCAACTTTTATTCTTTATAACCAAAATATCAGCCAAAACCTCACCCATCACTTCTACATTTTATCTTCCCAAGTTCTGCCTTTTGTTTTCCCAAGTTATATACAATTTTTTATTTAGTTTTTATTCAAGATTTTAACTACACTTAAACCTACACAAGCACTTCTTCTTCTTCTTTCTTTATTTTTTCGGTTTTTTCACCCATCACTTCTACTTTTTATCTTCCCAAGTTCTGCCTTTTGTCTTCCCAAGTTATATACAATTTTTTATTTAGTTTTTTTTTCAAGATTTTAACTACACTTAAACAGTTAAACACCACCACTACACGTAACAGCAGTTTGTCAATGTGATGTGTATGATATGACTAGATGAATTTTACTCTTTTGTTTTATTTATTTATTTATTATCTTAACAGTATAATCATTTGTACTGACTATTGTTATTATTGTTACAACCCCAAAATTGTTATTATTGTTACAAATTTGTAAGTATTTGAAAAATTACACTATAATTTAACAGTATAATCAAGTCTTTTTTGGTCAGTAAATTTTCCCTAGACACTATAGTTACATTTTGTTAGTTTTTTGTATTTATTTAATTATTTATATAATTTTAAAATTATTAATTAAATTATTTATGACGTCACCGGTTCGACCACCGGTCCGACCCCGGTCGGAACCAGTAAATAAAAAAAAAAAAAAAAACTCTAAAGACAAACACCACCCTTACGACCGGCAACCTACACCCATCACCAGAAAAAAATCAAAAATCAAAAAAAAAAAAAGGTAAAAAAAAAAAAAAAAAAAAACCGAAAAATCATCAGAACCATCTCACCAAATCGTCGCAATCTCCCTTGATTCTTCACCGTCGATGGGCTCGCCTCAACCTTAACGCGTCGTAGTCTCTCACGTCCGCTGCGAACACCGCCACGTCGATCAGGAATCGCCTGCTCGCTCCTCCAATTGGAAATGGACCGGGCTAGGATCGAGACGCGCGCCGTCCGATGCGGCCTGGTGAGCCAGGCTAGACCGATCCGCGATTTCCGGTGATGAACATGGCGGGGGGGGGATGGCGCTGTGTAAAGAGAGAGAGAGAGAGAGAGAGAGAGAGAGAGAGAGAGAGAGAGAGAGAGAGAGAGAGAGCAGAGGGAGCGAGAGGCTGAACATTTTGGAAAATGGTTTACGTAAAATTTTTCCGTAAACCATTTTCCTAATTTTACTCAATGTTTTTCTGGTCAACCCAAACATTTTACAGTTGACTTTGTTTTACTACAAAACGAAATGAAAACATTTTACGGAAAATGTTTTTCGTCGAAACAAACGGAACCTTAAATGCAATTATAATGTATAAGTCATTTCCATTTGTTTTTTATTTTTCTTTTTTTAACAAAAATGATTTTTGTTATTGTTTTGATATATATGAAGTGAGATGTTGGATCAAGTAATGATTATCCCGAAGTCCACAAAAAAGCAAAAAATAAAACCCTACAAAGGACTGCATGATAGGAGTCCATACTCCATACTACTCTTTGCGTGAACCTAATAACTAATTACGTCTGTCTCAGTCTCAGTGTCTCTCCCTTCTTCACCCGCCGCTAACCTTAACGCACATCAGAAAAACCAAATCTGTTTCATGAACAACACTGCTTTTCGTGATCTTCATCGAACCATTGATGTCTCGACCTACGGAAAAGCCAATATTGTTGTCTCATCGTCTCCCGGAAGACGTGGTTTTCGACATCCTATCTGTGCTGCCTGTCAAATCCTTAATCAGATTCAGGTGCGTTTCCAAATCTTGGAACTCCAACATCACCGACCCCATTTTCATTACTACACACCTCGACCTAGCAAACTCATTATCCAATAACAACAATAACTATGGTTATCTGTTATATACACCAGTAACAGATTTTCTTTCCAAAAAGTTGTGTACGGTTGTTTGCAATAGCAACCGCGCATTTACCCAGATTTCTAGGATTGAAATGCCCTTTCTTCATCACTGCATTGCTGGTTTCTGTAACGGCATGTTCTGCTTTGCTAATGACAAAGAGCTTGATGAAATAATATATTTGTGGAACCCAAGCATTAGAAAGTATAAGAAGCTTGTAGCTACTCGCTTGACTCACCCTCATGATGGTATCACTGTTGGTCTTGCGTATCATTCTCAAAACAATGACTACAAGGTCCTGAGAATTATGTCTGAAAACTTTTTTCCTGAAGACTTTCCTACTGGAGAAAAAGTGAAGCCGGCTGAAGCCGAGGTTTACACATTGAGTACGGATTCGTGGAGAAAGGTTATAATATCGGTGGACTCATTAAGTGGGTCTGAATCCCATGGACGAGTTGATTATATAGAAGAAAGGCGCAGTACGTTTTTCAATGGAGCTTTGCACTCTATAGCATATTCTGGAAACCACAAGTTCATTTTGTCATTTGATGTCAACGATGGGAGATTCCGTGAAATAATGCTGCCTCAAAATTACTCAGATGAAGTTTTTCCATATTTTCAATGTCTTACCGTGTTCAAGGGATCACTAGCTTTGATTGTTTTAGAGAAGTATCGCAAATACAACATATTATGGGTGATGAAGGAGTATGGTGTGGTCGAGTCTTGGACTAAAAAAAGTATACCAATGGAAGAAGTTCGACAGATCTTTGACTACACCATAAATGGTGAACTTCTGATTGAGAAGGATTTACCGGGCTCTCAATTTGACCTCACGAGTTTATACCAAGAAATTCTTAATGTTCCAATGCACAAATTGATATACACAGCTAATTTGGTGGAGAGCTTGGTTTTATTTGATGGGGTAAACATCTTATCTGAATAAGAGAATTAGCAAGTTGGAGTTTCTAGCAAGGAAGTCATCTTTTTGAATTTCATATTGACAAGTCATTTGTTGTATTGTCTTAAGTTGTTAGGAAGTTTTTATTTATTTATGTATTTGTCAATAGATTATTCCGTTATTATGTTGTGTTTCTTTCCCTTTGTTCTAGACATGAAAGTATTGCTTTTGACTTAGAAAACTAAGTCTTATTAAACAGAAAAGGATCCCCTTGGGGTCTATGGTTACTATTTGTAAGCTGAATTTTTGTGTGAGAAATGTTATGCACATTCTAGATAGAACATGGCATGTCACGGTGAAACATACTTGTATGGCCTACATAATCTCAATTTACTGGTCTTCACATAATGAGTACTGGTATTGCAATCAAGTTGAAAATCAAAATTTGTATTACCTATAAACTGTTGGGGTTTCTATGAAGCTTTGCATTGGATGGTATTTGCTACTAAGGGATCCTACATGTTCATTTTGTCTTTTTGATGTCAAATTGTCAACGGCATTTATTTGCTTGGAATCTGTAGAAGATTTGATAATACCATAGTATTCAAGGGATTGTTGTCTTTGATTAATTTCAGCGAAGGTATGTTGCATATGATGGAGTATGGTTGCGTTGATTTGGACTTAACAAAGGAAAATGCTAAAGTTACTACAAATTGCACTACCATTGCATCAAGATTCACAATTTCTTGGTTTCGCTGGTAGGTGTGAAAGGCTGCTTTTGGATTACACTCTGCATCTATATGAGTACAAGCTTGGTATCATGAAGCTTATAAAGCTGAAACGTTAGATGATGGATCAGTTACAATATTTTATAGAAGGCATAGTGCCAAGTCATCTCTTATAGAATTTGGGGGATTTTCTCATCCTATGGTTTATAATGAATTTGTTATCTTGTTTGTTGTCCTTTCTTTCCTATTGCTTTACATTTGAAGTATTGCTTTGTATTAATATTGTTCTGCACATAGTAGAATGTGACTCAAAGTCATCAACAGCTAGCTAGATTAGCTTAAGATCTTTGGCTACAACATGAAAAAAAAGGACAAAAAAGAAGACAAAAGCACAGTCTGTTCAAGAAGAAAATAAAAAAATAACTTGTACCCTATATAGCTAACAACGATCCTCTTCTATCTCCTTGAGATTGGAAGCAATTATTGGATTGCTGACAAATTTTTACATTCATGATAAGGAAAACAATTTTAACAACATTTTTCACAAATTGCGAGGCAAATTTGGATTTAAGCAACATTATTTCCACATTGGCCTACTACAGAGATCACTTTTGTTACTACCAATTACAACATGTAACGTCAATAGTAGTGACAAAATTTGTCACCAAATTTATTGCTACTTTTATACTTTTATATATCTATTTGACTATTTTTTATTCCTGTTGGGGTGCATCCTTGCTGAAGTCATGATTTCTGGAATGTCTAGGTTCAGGACAACAACCATACTCTTCTATGAAATGCACTTCTGCATTTTCTGTGTTGACATATCACACAAAAATGAAACCTGTTGTGCCTAGGGTAGCCATTAGCAGCCCAAGCACTAGCATTGCGGAAATCATGGAGGGGCTTTTACCAGCATAATCCGATTTAGCCATTGAGAAAACAATGGATGGAATTAATAGGAAAGAATAAGCTAAGATAGCAATTACTATGCCTTTCAACAATGTTTAGCAGCCGTTTTATAGAGTGTGAGAGATATGCATGGAGGCTTTAGCAGCCCTTTTTGAGTGACTATGTACAGTTATACACATAGCTGGTCAAGCACTCCACGTAAACCAAGTTGCATGTACAAACAAGTTATTCAAGAACCAACTTGCATCATTCAAGGCACATCTAACTCCATTAATTTGTGGAAATTTCTCTCCCTACTTCTTCAATTTTCCCTGTCCCTTTGTAAAAAATTGTTTTATTCAAAGAATCAGTCCAATTGGTTGCCTTCATACGCGGTAATGTACATGCTTATGCGTGGTGCATATCACTTTGGCGGCAAATAAAATGTTTATTTACGTTTGAAATTGATACATTTTATGATTGATATATTATATATATATATATATACACCGCCAAATTAAATGTTTATTTATGTTTGAAATTGATACATTTTATGATTGTATATGGTAAGATTTAAGAAATAAAATCTTGACTGTATAATGTATACTTAGATTCATGAAATAAAATTTTAACCATTAAATGTACTATCTCAGTTTCAAGCAAAAATAGAGAAGATTATATTCCTAGGCTTCACATCCATACAACATTTAATGAACGACTTTCTCTTTTAGTAATTTCTACAATATTAAGTTTTTTTCTTTTCTTTTCTTTCTCTTTTGTCACGGGCCAAGTGCGTGCCACCTGTAGTGTTGTTAGACGTAAAAAAAAATAAATAAAAAATAAAAAACATTGCTTTCATAGGAACACATTGTTGCTAATGACCAATGACACTTAGACAATTGGCACCCCCGGCATCCCAATGGCAACATCTAGGGTTCTACCCCTTCCCCAAACTTTACGGTTGGCTTTGTTTGGTAGGAGAGAAAAGAAAGAGAAAGGTTGGATAAGAACCAATCCAATGATGATGGTTTTCTATTAGTTTTTGAATGGGTAGAAAATAAGAGGGAAAGGAAAGAGAATGGATATTAATTTCCACTAGTTCCACCATGAACATAATTAAATGCTTTTTCCTTCCATTTTTCTTCTCTACCAAACAGGTCAATTCATATTCAAACTCTATTCTTCCACTTTACATTCTCCATATCAAATAGCTAAGATAAAATAATAATCTCTTATTTCTTCATTTTTATAATCTTCATACTTTTTCTATCCTCCCTACCAAATTAAAGGAACAAACTCTAACAAATGCAGCTATATATGAACACTCGTTGATTTTGGTAGGTTTGAAAGCACAATGAGAATCGGAGAAAAGCATTATTCCATATCCAATAATTTGGTTTTACAAGTTTCTGTCGAACAAAAAGATATTTTAAATGTACTACGTGCTTAATTTTGTGGTTGGACACCCAGAAAACCCCACAAAATGTCGTGAGACTTCGCAATCACATGGGGAGCCAAGGTAAATTGGCTTGGATTCGTCATAGCGTACATGTCATTTAATTTGTCAATGATGAAGATATTATGCTGTAATTCAAGAAAGCTAAAATTTGTCAATGATATTATATACTTATATATACTATGTTTCTACTTAGTTTGGTTATAAACCAGTTTGTATTAATTTTGCTACAACCCATTATGTGACGAATCAAATGCCTCCACTTGTACTTTTAGTCACATCACTTATTTAATGAGTCATGCGAGTTGTATATATAATACACGTATCTTATGAATTGCCACATAATGGGTTGTACTTAGATTGTTACAAATTGATTTGTAGTTAAACTTTGTTCCTCAAAAAATTCATATATATAATATATCCCCTAAAATTGAAATATTGCTCCAAAAACACAATAATTAAAGTGACAATTTAACTCAACTTTGTGCTCGGTGAGCCCTTCCAAAACAAAAACAAAATTAAAATCCTTTTATTAACAAAAAAAAAAAAAAAATAGCGCCAAAATGACTTATGCATTACAATGTGTTTAGCATGACACTTTAGTTGTTTGTTTATTTGGGACGTCAAATCAAAAGTTTTGGACTTTAAGATTTGAGTATTATAGTGCTGTCTAACTTCACCTAGAAAATATTTGGTATATATTTTTTTCCTCGTCAAGTATTAAGTAAATCTTGTCAATAATGAAAAAATTTATTTAGTAAAAAAAAAAATTACACCTAGTCAAGGGATATAATGAACCTCAATGCATATTCTATACATTAACAAAAAGAAAAACATACATGCAATGCAAATAGAATAAAATCTATTTTCTTAACTTTTTTATTTACAATTGAGTTGACATTATAATCTATAAAAATAACATTTTAAGCAGAGTTTTAAAAGTAATTATTATTATTTTTATAAACAAATATGAACTATTTATTTAAAAAGGAACAAACAGTAATAGATATGGTCACAATATTGACAAAATGATAAAGGCATATCAAATTTGTAAGTAAAGTAATACACTCATGTTTAGCAAATAACCACAAAAAGTATTGCACTCACTAACTCACTGTGGCCACAACTCATTATTTAATAAATAAAAAGATAAAAAATCACAAACTACACCACACACAAACCGACACATGTTTTCCACCCACACCACATAAACATTCACAATACCACATTAGATCAACACGTACACAATAACAAAACAAAGTCAGTAAACTCACTATTAGCAAAACCCAAGTCAGTAAACATTCAAATTTCAAAATATACTTCAAGTTTTACACTTACCCAGTGACTCAACGAGAGAGAGAGAAAGAAAGAATGAAAGAGATCCGGTGGCAGTGGAGAGAGAGAGAGAGAGAGAGAGAGAGAGAGAGAGAGAGAGAGAGTGTGGAGAGAGAGTGGAGAGAAGAGGGAGAGAGTTGGAGACCGGGAATTTTTTTTTTTTGGATTAATTTTTTAATTTTTTGAGGTTAGATATGTGGCAGGCTAAGGATATGGGCTATGTTTATTTTTATTTTTTAAATTATAGGTGTAAAATAAAAATAAAAAATTAATAATAGCTCTTGCACTGCTGAAATTGGACTGGGTTAGTGCTGAGTTTGTGATTGGAATTCAGACTGGGCTAAGGTTAAGACTACTTAAAATAAAATAAAATTTTTGCTATAAATTTTTTTTTATTTTAAAAGCTACTGGCTATAGCCGTGTCTAACTTCACCTAGAAAATATTTGGTATATATTTTTTTCCTCGTCAAGATGACTCTACTTGATTATGTATTT
>OU015761.1:71897451-71964727 GCA_907173295.1 Fagus sylvatica
CCCCCCCAAAAAAAAAAAAAAAACCACACACACACACACACAATTTTTAACACTACTACACCTGAGTGAGATCCAAAAAGAATTCCATATATATTATAAATTCACAACTAAAGCTCCGTGCATAAACATTGTTAGGCACATTGAAAATCTTCATATAATAAAACCTAACTAGAAATTGTAATGTGAACTTACAAGAAGACTCTTCCTCGTCCTCATCACACCATTTGTTCCAATCAACCTTAAGGTAAGGTGCAGGTTTTTCTTCTGACTTTAACAATCTTTTCCACCAACCTTTTTGCTCTTTCTGGATCGAACACAGAATGTTCCTCAACCCAACCTTGTTTTTACAACCCTGCACCATTAGAAGCTTAATGTGTGTAGAAACTTCCAACCCTTTCAGAAGGTTAAGTTGCAATGAACTTAAGAACAACCACAATCCAAAAGAGGCAATTATAAAATATCTTCAAGACTTGAAATTTCTATGAGTATTTTGGTTAGATAACAGGAAACTTAAAACATTTAATAGTACTACATATTAGATAAGCAAGTTACTTTTTTTTTATCAGTAAGATAAGCAAGTTAAATAAGTAAAGTTCACACCCTCAATATTTGTGGCCAAATATCTAGAAACAGAGTTGATTTTCATATGTAATAATGAAATGATTAAAATTAGTATTCATACATAGGTTTGTCAACAAAGTTATAAATACCATACCGCACTAGACTACCGGCCAAAATATTTCGGACCGACCAGTATTCTGGTATACTTGATCCCTTAAAATGTACCGATTTAATATCAAGTTGTTTTGGTATGTACTAGCAAGTTCGGCCGGTACAAAATCATACTTTTTTTTGTAACTTGTTTTAAACATGGGAGAATAGTTTCTTTTGAATCGAGATGATATGGGTTTAATATAATGATGACTTAATAAAGTTATTTTGAGTTTTTGATATATATATATAGTGGTAACACCAAAATGCTACATTGGCATTGATTGGTACCGAAATGTTTCGTCCACCAAGCCAAACCGAAATGGCTTCCAATACGGTATTTATAACTTTGTTTGTCAATGAAATCTAAACCATCAACTTAACAATCAATAACATTTCTTTATTTTAGCTAAACTACAAGCATTTGTTTGACATCCTTCTATCTTTGAACAAGTACACATAAAGCATCATCTGGGAAGTCTTCCACAACCAAAGGCAAATGCCCAAGTGCCACACTTAAACGATTACAAAATAATTCAAAGCTAGGCTAACTGATTCATTGAACGTTTTACCAGCCATTTCAATGTGGCTGCTTCATGGTAAAAACAGAGTTGGCAAGTGGTACTGATATAGTGACAACAGCTATAGGGGTCTATGGTACATGGACTCTGGTACGGGTAACAGGTCCAGGTATGTGTCTAAGTTTATGACTTGCCTAATGTTGAAACTTGGAACATGGGGACAAGGATCCAAAAATTGGATATGGGTACAAGGACATGTCACCAAAATTTGCAAACCTGAAAGAAGATTGAATATTACAATTCGTGATTCTTTTGACGAATAGGTTTGCAATGTTATTTAGTTTGTATGTAGTATTGAGCCTAACCTCTTGGCCCAACTCTAACTTAGTTAGAAATGTCAAATATCCTTGGAATTGTAACCAAGTATCCCCAGTACAATCAAATTCGCTGCCACCAAACTCAAGAAAGTCAAGAGGCATGGCATAACATTGACTGCCTGGGAAGGGTGCCCAATTGTTTTAACCCAGGCAAACACTTTTCCGTTTTTAAATTTTTTTCAAGGCTGGTGGGAACAAATGATAAATCTAAAGATATTTCTGAATAATATTAAATTTGAATGTTTGAGTCAAAGTTTACAAGTATGTAGCTGTCAACTACTAAAAATTCAATCAAAGAGTCAAACATTAAATTAGTCAATTCCTTAGTTTTCCAGGAGCTCAAGTTGGGTCTTTATTATTTTTGCATCTAGGATTTTTTTTTTGATAAGTACATGTAGGATTATATTTTAATGCTCTAAAACTATAAATATGCCATTGTATGCTTTTAGAGATCAGAAATGAAATTCCAATTTCTCATCTTTATTTTCCTCAAAACAAAGTTGTATTCCCTTCAACAATAGGATTAGACCTTGAGCCAAAGACTATCCAAGGAGGTGATCTCCCACACCAAAATTTGATTATTTTCCATTTTCTCATCTGCATCAATAGTCTTATACAAAATTCCACATTGGTGTGTGGAGAATTTGAGGAATCTTTTTTAGGGCAGCAAGGGAGATGATGATTGCAACTAAAACAAATTTCCATATTGACTTCCTCTTTGAATTTCTTTATGCATGCTCTCAATCTTGCCCTTCATCGCCACAGTTAATAGTTAATACACCTTCAAGCAGCCTCACACAATATTGCCCTCAATTGCTTGAAGCCACACCTTGAGCTCTTGCCTTGACGCACTCAAATTTTGACATCCACATACATTTGAGCGATCCCAAAACTCAGTGAGTCAATTTTTATGATATTTTCTTATAATTTTTCTCCTTTTTTCTCGTCTTACACTCTTACTCCTTCGTTTGGGGGATGAAACCGTGCCCAAAGTTCAGGCAGCATGTCACATGCAGATTTCATATCCATACCTGTGTCATGTTGTGTTGACATGGGTACCTTACGGCCTTAGGGTCAATTTCCAGTTCCATGTAACAGATACGGTGTTGGGGAGTAATGGTGTTGAGATACAGTTTTAGGGTTAAATATTTAAATTCACCATTTCCTAACAGCTTAAACTTTTGGGAAAATTGGAAATTTATCATTATTGATGGCTTGGTGATTGTATTGATATGATGAAAAAAACAGAATTTATGTAAAATTTTCATCCCAATAAAGATAAACGACCTTCCCCCACTATATTCTAGACATCTTCTTGGACAATACATATATGATGTATAATAATAATGTTCATTTTTCATAACTCCAATACACTTGAGTTGCTTCTGAAAATTGATTGACATAATTAACAACCATTAATTTCACACATTCATACACACAAACACACTGGGGCAACAGAAAAGTGATGGTAAGATGTAAAATAATTAAAAAATAAATAAGTCGGATAAACTTAATAGTTGGTAAAATACTAACATGGTGAAAAAATTTCAAGTAAAGGTTAGTCTTTAGTCTTACCTCAGGTGCTATTGGTCCATAAAGTTCCAAACTGAAGTCAAAGGATTCACCTTGCACTCCTCTAGCAGTGAAACTAAACTTGCCCTGGGGCTCACACTTCACAGAAACATCTTTTGCGTCAGGTAGAGATACGGTCAGATAAACCTTGTCAGATCGCTGAGCCCAAAGCACCTCTGGATTGCGACTGTGATACCCAACAAAACTAATGAATTTTATTATACAACTACAATCATACCAGGACTTTGCCTGATTAATTTATGATGATTTCAATTCAAGTACTCACAATTAAACCCAAAACATCTAAGTGCCTCATATTCATTCATAAGCAAAATGGATAGTAAATGTTTCCATTCTTCACTATTGTACATTTCAACAACACTAGGATTTAAATTGACTGATTCATAATCATCTTTTTCTTGGTATTTTTGAAATTGACATAACTTTTATAAAATACAAAATACCACTTAATAACCGTAGCCCGCATATGAAGCAACATTAACCTATCTATAACCAAGGAAAGGAAACAAGACAAAAGTTTTAAAGAATCCCACATTACTTAGATGTGAGAGTTGGTTGTTTACTCCTATCCATAAAGGACAGAGTTTACCTCCAAACTTCTTTCAACCTTTTACGTGACAATTAAATAGGTCATTCACGTGTATTATTTAAACAAGTCACATAACTCACTAGAAGTAGACGTAACCAGTTTGAAGGAAAACTCTATCCAAGTATAAATATCACCTCTCTTTACACACCAAAATATATAATAAAATGTAGTCGTTTAATAGTACCGAACCATGTAACCTAGCTTCTTTTCTCTCTCTCTCTTTATATTTCTACATGGTATCAAAACGGATCACACAGATCTTGTCCTAAGATCGGCCAAACAACTCAAACTATTTGAAATATCGGCCAAACGACCCAAACTATTTGAACTAATACAAAATAAGTTAGAGTAGAGATAAGATAGAATAAATTTGAAAAACAAATGCAACTGAATGTTTAAAATATAAATACAACTGTTCGTTACAAAGTGATAAGATCGACAAGTAGCCATCAGGACAGTGTATACAAATCGTCAAAACAAAACATCACTTCTTTTTTATCTCTATACTTTCAAAAGTTGGTTTGACTCCTCTTTTTTGCTTTCAAATTTTAATTTCGTCAATTCTTGGCAAAATAAGATGAATTTTTGGTTAACGAATTAAGCATGGAAAAACCCTAAGAATTAGATGAAAAAGAAAGTAAGAGTTTAAGCTTAAGAGGTTGGAGAGTTGAGAAATGGGGCGTACCTCATTTGGACGGAGAGTGAAAGGAGTGGGTTCTGTCTGATAAGATAAGAAAAGAAAAGAAGAAAGACACACAGAATAAAAAGGAGCAAACTGTCCAAACTCCAAAGACGCGAGCGAGTGGGCCCTGGGCCCTGGGCCTGGGGATTCAACTTTCAACACTTTTAGTCAATCAAACTCAACGGGTCAAACTTTGTCAACTCCGCTGTCATTACAAACTAACAATTTTTAGGGGAAAGAATTTTATTTTTCTTATTACTATTTTTTTTTTTAAATTGATGGTTTAGAAATAAATATAAAACTTTTTTTGTCCGGTTGAGAAGAAAAGTGGGAGAATAAAAAATACTAGCCTAAGAGCATCACCAGCAGTTTTTTAAAACTGCATTGTATCTCTACAAATAGGGAACGAAGCCAAAAAAAGCGCTCCAGCAATGTATTTTAACACTTATCCCCTTTTTTTGGAGTAGCACAAATAAAAAGCTACTTGTCATAACCCCATTTTTACCCACGGGATTTTCTCGGGTGTCGGCACGCAAAACGGGACAGCCCGGACCAAGCCAGCATGATCCGACAAAGCCTCGCCACATCAAATACTCCCAAGAAGAAGGTCCGGGACACATTTCCCAAGGTTTGACCAAGTTTGACTAGGGTTGACCGAAGTTTGACCGAGGTGACCGAGCCGTTCCCAGCCCGACTAGGGTCCACCTTGCCCAGAAACCCCAAAAGTATTCCGGGATACATTTCCCAGAGTTTGGAGGGCTTTGACCGACCAAGTTTGACCAAGGTTTGACCGGACCTGTTGACCAGACCGAAGAGCTGAATCAAACTGACCACTCCTGGACCATTCTGAAGAACGTAATGAGAGCTTCGATTCGACACTTTACGGGCCAAAAACGGACGAGAAACGAGGGAGTTATGGTCAAAACTGCGAAAAAACGGTCCAACACTTAGCCAAATTTTGCTAAGTGTTGTTGACAAAACAGCCTATTTGGGAGGCAACGTTTGCGCAAAGACTCTCTCCGACCCGCTGTAACTTGGTCCGCGAGCCAAGACCCTTAGGCAAGAGGTTCACTTCAGCTACCACACGCAACTTTCGGATCATCAAGAGCTCCTCCGGTCAAGCCGGAATCTCAATCAGAAGATGACCCCTTGGCATAAGGAACATTCCGACTGACCTCCGTTCGCAGGATCATATCTTGCGAACCCAAGCTCGCCTCTGTGCAAGGCCTGTACCTTTGGAAAATAGGTAGCATAAGCTTTCCGACGATACCAAGATCGTCGAAATCCGACATCGGGAGCTACGTCTACCATGCACGTGAAAACAGGCCGACGAAATAAGGTTTTGCTGAAAGTTCCGGAATTTTTCCACCGACGTTGCCACGCTTGCGCGCAGAGTCTTCCTGACTCGCAACAAGTTGATCTACAAGCCCGGGTGCGTTGGAAAGAAGACGCATTCATGCACGACAAGGAACTCTCGGATCGCCAAGAATTTACCGGGGCTAACCGGAATCCCAATCGGAAAACTGCCCTCAAACGGACCAAAAACACTCCGGTGGCCTCTGTTCGCGGGGCCATATCTCACAAGTCCAAGCTCGGATTTCCGCAAATCCGGAACCTTGCAAAAGTAGGCAGCGCAAGCTTTCCAACGGTACCAAGAACGTCGAAATCTGACATTGGGAGCTAGGTCAAAAACGCGCGCGAACTGGGACAAGATTTGAGAAAAAACGCGCTGGGAGTAAAACGCGTTTTTCCTCCCGGACAGCCGCCTTCGCGCGCAGAGTCTTTCCTGCTCGCAACAAGTTGATCCGCGAGCCCGGGTGCGTTGGAAAGATAACGACTCCGGCTACGACGTGGAACTCTCGGTTCGCCGATAGCATCCCCCGTTTGACCGGAATCTTCACCGGAAAAGTGCACAAAAACAGCTCCGACACCCCGACTTCCGGGAGCCATAACTCTCTCGTCCGAACTCCGATTTGCGCAAAATTTATACCGTTGGAAAGAGGACGTCGAGAGCTTTCCGGAGATATGCTGCATGACCCATTTTGAGTTCCAGAAGACCTCCAAAACTGCCCTCGAAAATCGGGTCAAAAAAGGATACGCGCGCGAGAATCGAGGAAGTGTCGACAGCTGGCTTGGGAGGCGTGCACGCGAGGCGCGCCACCATCACGCGCCGCGCGCAATCATGGCGCGCCCCGCGTGCACGCCCCCCTATAAATAAGACCTCCCCCCCCTCATTTCAACACACAATTTTTGCTCGGGCTCTAGGCACCTTGAGCGTTAGAATAGGCAGAAAATAGGGGTTTTAGGGGGTCTTTAGGAAGGGGTTTTTGGGGTAGTTTTTAGAGAGAGAGACTCCTCTCTAGGTAATCTCTCTCTCTCTAAGCTCTTTCTCTCTCTAAACTCTTTCTCTCTCCTCTCTTCTCTCTCTTCTTTTTTCCTTTATTAGTGGAAGTGACTAGTGATGATCCCAAAATGGGAAGGGATTCACAAGGATCCACTTTAGTCTTATCTCTTATTAGTTCATTTATGTTCTATCTCTCTACATTCTTTTAGTTTCATTTTAGTTCATTTATGCTTTCCTAGTTTATTTCTTGTCTATTTATTGCTTTATTTACGCTTTCTAGTCTATTTATTGCTTTATCCATGTTTAAATATGTCATTTATCGCTTTATTTACATTTTATACGTACTTGTGAATATTTGTTGTGATTATCCCTTTCCCCGTATTTTAGTACGGCAAATATTGAGTAGCTTTGGCTCAGTTGCGTAAGACCTCTAACGAGGCCGTAACAACCATGTTAGCCTACGAGGTATTTGACCCGAAAAATACATCCCCATGTTAAATATGTCATTTATCGCTTTATTTACATTTACTACGTACTTGTGAATATTTGTTGTGATTATCCCCTTTCCCCGTGTGTTTTAGTACGGCAAAACCCGAGTGGCTTTGGCGGCTCGCGTAAGACCTCTAACGAGGCCGTGACAACCATGTTAGCCCACGAGGTGCTTGACCCGAAAAATACACTCCCCCATGTTAAATATTGTCATTTAACGCTTTATTTACATTTACTACGTTATGAATATTATATTGTGAATATCCCCCATTTTCCCCCTTTGTGAGTTGGGCGTGATAATCCCGATTGGTCGTGGTGGATTATGTAAGACCTCAAAGAGGCTTTATCCACCATATAATTCCATAGGCATTGGACCCATTAAAAATCCCCATGTGTAAATATTGTCATTTATCGCTTTATTTACATTTTCCGTGCTTGTAAATATTGTCATTTTCTCCCTTTCTCTTAGTGATTTGGGCGTGATAATCCCGATTGGTTGTGGTGGACTATGTAAGACCTCAAAGAGGCATTAACCACCACGTAATCCCATAGGCATTGGACCCACAAAATTCCCTTGTTGTAAATTCCATTAATTTATTGCTTCCTATTATGCTCTAAATTTATTGCCATTATTTCATCATTTTACCACGTTGTAAACATGATTTATTTCATTATTTTGATTTGGGCATGAAAATACCGAACGGTATTGGTGGTTTTAGGTAAGTCTTTCAATAGCACTAAACCCCATGTAAATCCATACGGCATTGGACCCACAAAAATACTCTTTTCCAAATCCGGTTATTTACATTATTTACTACGTTGTTGTAAATATTGTTCATCCATCATTATTTTGATTTGGGCATGAAAATACCGAACGGTATTGGCGGTTTTAGGTAAGTCTTTCAATAGCACTAAACCCCATGTAAATCCATGAGGCGTTAGACCCGTAAATTGCAAACCCATATTTTCAAATAGATTTTCTCATTTAAGTCCTATTTGGCATCGAAGGTTTAGGATAAGTCTTTCAATAGCACCTAACCCTTCGTGTAAGCCCGAAAAGGCATTGAAACCCCGTTTTCAAATAGATTTTCTCATTTAAGTCCTATTTGGCGTCGAAGGTTTGGATAAGTCTTTCAATAGCACCTAACCCTTCGTGTAAGCCCGAAAAGGCATTGAAACCCTCTTTTTAGATTGTTTTGTTTCATTCATGTAAATCCTATGGTGGTGTCGAGATTCGAGTAAGTCTTTCAATAGCATCGAATCCCGACCCCACGAGGTCTTGACCCTTTCCTTAAAAATTCTTGTGTCATAATAAATTGCACTTTGCATTAAGCATTATATTCATGCCGACCCATATTTGTCATCTTCATTCATTTTCATGATATATGTGTTGCGATTATGCCATGACTATTTTGCTTGGATGTTTTACCATTTTACCGTCTTGATTACTTGCTTGATTGTTTATTGCTTTGATATAAAAATGTGATTAAAATACACTTTGCCATGAAAACTTTAAAAAGAGTAAACATGGTAATGTGGGCGTTAGAAACGAAGGTATGAGTCCTTTACACGGGGGCGTGGCTGGTACGTGCTTTCGTGTAAGGGATTCTACACGTTCTAACTCCCATAGGATCATGGTCTAAAATTCCCCAAAGTGTGAATTAATCATCCAAAACCCCGCCATTTGACGGACCGCTTTACTCTTGGAAATCAAGGGTAAAGAGATCCCGAATATGGCACCAAAAACATTAATTGTTTGTCCCGGCACTAGGTGTTAGGATTTCAAGTATATCCTACCACCGAAATGCCCGGAAATTTAAAAGATACAAAGATAAAGGGATGGTGAAATAAAGAGTCTAATCAAAACCGAACGAAGGTCAAATTACGTTTGCCATTTCTTGGTATATCGCTACGACGGAAATTTGGGACATTTGTACATAATTAAAAACCAACAAACTTAGGCTTAGCAAATAAAAGAAAACATTAGGAAGGAGGTAACCGTTTTCTTAAACGGATGTCGTGGGGTGCCTAACACCTTCCCCACGCATAAGCAAACCCCCGAACCTATCTCTGGTTCAAGACCATTTAGTTGTAGATGTCTAAATTAGGATAAAATCTATTAGACATAGGTGCCCAATCACACCTTAAAATTTCCCATGATTGGTGGCGACTCCAAATTTGTGCTCACACGCACACACGTACACAAGTTCCCACACACACACAACTCGTATCTCGAAACGGAAAAGAGATAGAGGAATCACACACAACACTCGCCAAATGGGGGTCGGTATCTAGGAAAATAAAAATAAATAAAAGAATTTAGAAGTAATTTTCCGCCGGTGTCGACAGCTTGGCGACTCCACTGGGGACTTAGAGGGTTTAAGCCTATAGTCTTTCGGTGTTTTCTTTGCTAAGCATGTGTGTATATATTTGTTGGTATTCATTATTTGATTTATTCTTTATTTCATCTTGTATAGTGTTTTGATTTTAGCATGTCTATATTCTTGTATATAAACTGCGAACATAGGATAGAGATTTATTTTATGCAACACATATTGTATATTGTGCCTTTGTACAAAAAAGTCTTTTCCCTTTTTACTTTCAAAATCATGACATTATACACTCATTGGACTTTTGGGTCGAACCCGGACTCAGGTGGGGCTGGGCTGGTACAGGCTCCACCACGAACCCTTTTATATCTAGGACATGGAACACGAGAATCCACCCTTCTCCCTTCACACCCGTGGAGATCGAGGGGGGCGTGCAAGTGCTTCCCCGGTGATCCAATACCCTTTCGACTTCCTTCGGGAGGATGAAACGGGCATGATCATCGGCCCCTTTAGGAAACAGAATTCCAAGCTGTGTCATACCATGTTGCATATAGTAAGCTATAGTGTAGAAAACTACCTGTGAGGGCTCTGGTAAAAGCCAACCGAGTGAACATCCAACCTAAGATAGGATACCCAAAAATAGGATGTGTCTTTTCAAAATGAGTCAAGGGAAAAGCGTTGTGCTATTTTCCAGGTGGTGATAAAATAATTGGAGCCGAGTCAGGTTCTATCTATCTAAACCTTTGTTTGCATGTCATTGTTTGATAAAGGGATAGGATAACCACGTTGTCCATACCCGTTGCAAACCACTCAAACCCAAAGAGTTCCAAACTCTACATGGGATGTATAGAGTCGTGTCGTATCCAACCAAAAGTACGACCCTCACATTAACCGACATCGGTTCCCAAAAATTTTCAAAAATGGAACCGAACGCCGAAAGGCTCGTCGAATTTCAGTAATGTGAGAGTCTATCTTTTCGTTGATACGCGTGTACATAGTCTTGTCGTACCCCAACCAAAAGTACGACCCTCACATTAACCGACATCGGTTCCCAAAAATCTTTCAAAAATGGAACCGAACGCCGAAAGGCTCGTCGAATTTTCAGTAATGTGATAGTCTACCTTTTCGTTGATACGTATGTACCCATTGTGTATAGAGTCATGTCGTCCCCAACCAAAAGTACGACCCTCGCATTTACCGACATCGGTTTCCAAAAAATCTTTCAAAATGGAACCGAACGCCGAAAGGCTCGTCAAATTTTGGTAATGTGAGAGCCTATCTTTTCGTTGGTACGATTGTAACCATCGTGTATAGAGTCAAGTCATCCTCAACCAAAAGTACGATTATCACATCAACCGACGTCGGTTCCCAAAAATCTTTCAAAAATGGAACCGAACGCCGAAAGGCTCGTCAATTTTGAGGAGATGTGATAGTCTACCTTTTCGTTGATACAATTGATACCATTCGTGTATAGAGTCATGTCGTCTCCAACCAAAAGTACGACCCTCGCATTTACCGACATCGGTTCCTTCCAAAAATTTTCAAAAAAATGGAACCGCACGCCGAAAGGCTCGTCGGATTTTGATAATGCAAGAGTCTATCTTTTCGTTAGTACGTCTGTAAACCCCAAGAGTTTCCAAACTCTATAAGGTCGTGTAGAGTCTCGTCATGTCCAACCAAGAGTATGACCTTCGCACTAACTGACATCGGTTCTCAAAAATCTTTCAAAATAGAACCGAACGCCGAAAGGCTCGTCAAATTTTGATAGTGCGAAAGCCCATCTCTTCGTTGACAAGTCCATACATGTGTCAACCCTAAAGAGTTCTCAACTCTACATAGGAATCTAGATACTTACCCGTTGTGCTGTCCGTCAACCAAGAATACGACCTTCACACCTATCGACACTGGTTCCCAAAAATCTTTCAAAATGGAACCAAGCGCCGAAAGGCTCGTCGAATTTCCAATGGTGTGAAAGCCTATTTCTTTGTTGACAATACCACTATGTACATACACGAGTTCTTAACTCTATAGATGTCTACTTGTGTCATCCCGACCCTCATAGTGATTGATGATGGTCACCCAAAATTCCAAAAGTAAATCATGAGCCGAAAGGCTCACCAATTTTGGCAACCCGATGGGAAACCCATCCATTTGTCAATGCATATTGCATTCATGCATACCATGTGTCATAACCCCATTTTTACCCACGGGATTTTCTCGGGTGTAGGCATGCAAAACGAGACAGCCCGAGCCGAGCCGGCCTGACCCGACGAAGGCTCGCCACATTAAATGACCCCAAGAAGAAGATCTGGGACACATCTCCCGAAGTTTGACCAGGTTTGAACAGGGTTGACTGAGTTTGACCAAGGTTTGACCAGACCGTTTCTGACCCAAATAAGACCCACCATACCCAGAAACCCTCGAAACGTAGTCCGGGATACATTTCCGAGAATTTGGAGGACTTTGACCAAATTTGACCAAGTTTGACCAAGGTTGACCAAGGTTTGACCGGACCGTGGACCAGACCGAAAGCTGAATCGAACTGACTGCTCCTTCACCATTCTGAAGAACATGATGAGAGCTTCGATTCGACACTTTACGGGCCAAAAACGGACGAGAAACGAGGAAGTTATGGTCAAAACTGTGAAAAAACGGCCCAACACTTAGCCAAATTTTGCTAAGTGTTGTTGACAAAACAGCCTATTTGGGAGGCAACGTTTGCGCAAAGATTCTCTCCGACCCGCTGCAACTTGGTCCGCGAGCCAAGACCCTTAGGCAAGAGGTTCACTTCAGCTACCACACGCAACTTTCGGATCGTCAAGAGCTCCTCCGGTCAAGCCGGAATCTCAGTCAGAAGATGACCCCTTGGCATAAGGAACATTCCAACGGCCTCCTGTTCGCAAGGATCATATCTTGCGAACCCAAGCTCGCCTCGGTGCAAGGCCTGTACCTTTGGAAAATAGGTAGCATAAGCTTTCCGACGATACCAAGATCGTCGAAATCCGACATCGGGAGCTACGTCTACCACGCGCGTGAAAACAGGCCGACGAAATAAGGTTTTGCTGAAAGTTCCGGAATTTTCCCACCGACGTTGCCACGCTTGCGCGCAGAGTCTTCCTGACTCGCAACAAGTTGATCCGCGAGCCCGGGCACGTTGGAAAGAAGACACATTCATGCACGACGTGGAACTCTCGGATCGCCAAGATTTTACCGGGTCTAGCCGGAATCCTGATCGGAAAACTGCCCTCAAACGGACCAAAAACACCCCGGTGGCCTCTGTTCGCGGGGCCATATCTCACAAGTCCAAGCTCGGATTTCCGTAAATCCGGAACCTTGCAAAAGTAGGCAGCGCAAGCTTTCCGACGGTACCAAGAACGTCAAAATCCGACATCGGGAGCTAGGTCAAATACGCGCGCGAACTGGGACAAGATTTGAGAAAAAACGCGCTGGGAGTAAAACGCGTTTTTCCTCCCGGACAGCCGCCTTCGCGCGCAGAGTCTTTCCTGCTCGCAACAAGTTGATCCGCGAGCCCGGGTGCGTTGGAAAGATAACGACTCCAGCTACGACGTGGAACTCTCGGTTCGCCGGTAGCATCCCCCGTTTGACCGGAATCTTCACCGGAAAAACGCGCAAAAACAGCTCCGACACCCCGACTTCCGGGAGCCATAACTCTCTCGTCCAAACTCCGATTCGTGCAAACTTTATATCATTGGAAAGTAGACATCTGGGGCTTTCCAAAGATATGCTGCATGACCCATTTTGAGTACCCGAAGACCTCAAAAATTTCCTTTGAAAATCGGGTCAAAAAACTATACGCGCGCGCGAATTTCCACGTAACGGATAAGATCGCCACGTGGCAGCTACAGTAACTCGCGCGGGACCATCCCGCGCGGCACGTGATGGACCCGCGCGAGGCGTGCACGCGGTTCTATAAAACCAGCCCCCCTCCCCTCACTTCAGCACACATTTTTGCTCGAGCCCCAAGGCTGTCTGAGCGTAGTTAGGCATAAAATAGGGGGTTTTGGGGTCTTTCTTTGGGGGTTTTTGGGGAGTTTTTAGAGTGAGAAGCATCTATTAGGTGCCTCTCTCTCTAACCTCTCCTCATCCTCCCCCTTCTCTCTTTTTCTTTCTTTTTTAGTGGATTCACAAGGATCCTTTTAGGCATAAAATAGGGGGTTTTGGGGTTTTTCTTTGGGGGTTTTTAGGGAGTTTTTAGAGTGAGAAGCATCTACTAGGTGCCTCTCTCTCTAACCTCTCCTCATCCTCCCCCTTTTTCTCTCTCTCTCATTCTTTTAGTTCATTTATGCTTTACTAGTTTATTTGTGGTCTATTTATTGCTTTATTTACATTTTCTTGTCTATTTATTGCTTTATTTACATTTTCTAGTCATTTACCGCTTTATTTACATTTCCTAGTCATTTATCGCTTTATTTACATATTTCTAGTCATTTATCGCTTTATTTACATTTTCTAGTCATTTATCGCTTTATTTACATTTTATACGCACTTGTGAATATTTGTTGTGATTATCCCCTCCCCCGGTGTGTTTTAGTACGGCAATATTGAGTGGCTTTGGCTCAGTTGCGTAAGACCTCTAACGAGGCCGTAACAACCATGTTAGCCCACGAGGTCTTGACCCGAAAAATACACCTCCCCGTGTGTTTTAGTACGGCAAAACCCGAGTGGCTTTGGCGGCTCGCGTAAGACCTCTAACGAGGCCGTGACAACCATGTTAGCCCACGAGGTGCTTGACCCGAAAAATACACTCCCCCATGTGTAAATATTGTCATTTATCGCTTTATTTACATTTACTACGTCGTAAATATTATATTGTGAATATTGTCATTTTCTCCCCATTTTTCCCTTTGTGATTTGGGCGTGATAATCCCGATTGGTCGTGGTGGACTATGTAAGACCTCAATGAGGCTTTAACCACCACGTAATCCCATAGGCATTGGACCCACAAAAATACTCCTTTTCAAACCCGGTTATTTACATTATTTACTACGTTGTTGTAAATATTATTCATCCATCATTATTTTGATTTGGGCATGAAAATACCAAACGGTATTGGTGGTTTTAGGTAAGTCTTTCAATAGCACTAAACCCCATTTAAATCCATGAGGCGTTGGACCCGTAAATTGCAAACTCATTTCTAAAACAATTTTTCTCATTTAAGTCCTATTTGGCTTCGCGGGTTTAGGTAAATCTTTTCAAATAGTACTAAACCCCCGTGTAAGCCCGAAAAGGCGTTGAAACTCATTTCCAAAACGATTTTTCCCATATAAGTCCTATTTGGCTTCGCGGGTTTAGGATAAATCTTTTCAAATAGTACTAAACCCCCGTGTAAGCCCGAAAAGGCGTTGAAACCCATTTTCAAAACGATTTTCTCATTTAAGTCCTATTTGGCTTCGCGGGTTTAGGTAAATCTTTTCAAATAGTACTAAACCCTTCGTGTAAGCCCGAAAAGGCATTGAAACCTCATTTCAAAACGATTTTTCTCATTTAAGTCCTATTTGGCCTCGCGGGTTTAGGTAAATCTTTTCAAATAGTACTAAATCCCCGTGTAAGCCCGAAAAGGCATTGAATCCTCTTCTAAAAATTGCCTTGTTTTATTCATGTAAATCCTAAGGTGGTATCGAGATTCGAATAAGTCTTTCAAATAGCATCGAATCCCGACCCCACGAGGTCTTGACCTTTTCCCTAAAAATTCTCATGAATTGTACCTTACCATTTCAAATAAATGTTGCATTTATGTTATTTCATACTTATGATTGATGTGCTGCTAACATACCATGATCATCCCATTTTGTCATACTTGTGATTTATGAGCTGCGAACATGCTGTGATTACTTGTTTGAGCATTCTATTCGCTTTCATACTCTTTCTTGTAACTGTGCGTTGTGAATATACCGTCTTGGTATTTGTTTGAATGTTTATCACTTTGATATAAAAATGTGATTAAAATACACTTTGCCATGAAAACTTTAAAAAGAGTAAACATGGTAATGTGGGCGTTAGAAACGAAGTTGGTGCAATCCAAGGGCTACGGCTCGCCCTGGCTTTTGGACACCATGGTATGAGTCCTTTACACGGGGGCGTGGCTGGTACGTGCTTTCGTGTAAGGGATTCTACACGTTCTAACTCCCATAGGATCATGGTCTAAAATTCCCCAAAGTGTGAATTAATCACCCAAAACCCCGCCATTTGACGGACCGCTTTATCCTTGGAAATCAAGGGTAAAGAGATCCCGAATATGGCACAAAAACATTAATTGTTTGTCCCGGCACTAGGTGTTAGGATTTCAAGTATATCCTACCACCGAAATGCCCGGAAATTTAAAAGATACAAAGATAAAAGGGATGGTGAAATAAAGAGTCTAATCAAAACCGAACGAAGTCATATTACGTTTGCCATTTTTGGTATATCGCACGACGGAAATCGGGACATTTGTTCATAATAAAAACCAACAAACCTAGGCTTAGCAAATAAAGAAAACATTAGAAAGGAGGTAACCGTTTCTTAACGGATGTCGTGGGGTGCCTAACACCTTCCCCACGCATAAGCAAACCCCCGAACCTATCTCTGGTTCAAGACCATTTTTGTTATAGATGTCTAAATAAGATAAAATCTATTAGACATAGGTGCCCAACCACACCTTAAAATTTCCCATGGTTGGTGGCGACTCCAAATTTGTGCTCACACGCACACACGTACACAAGTTCCCACACACACACACAACTCATATCTCGAAACGGAAAAGAGATAGAGATCACACACAACACTCGCCAAATGGGGGTCGGTATCTAGGAAAATAAAAAAGAAAAAGAATATAGATTTTCCGCCGGTGTCGACACCATGCATACGTATACATACTTAGCCATGGTTTACCTGCAAAGTAAGCCAAGGTCATGCATTCAGTTGTGAATTCAAAGTCTAACTTGACATTGTTTACCTCTCTAGGTTGTATTCGCATTCACGATCAAATGGCTGGAGAGACAAGTGGACCCAGACCCAGCGAGCAAGAGATTCGGATGGTCGCTCTTGAACGAAAGTTCGACGAACTCCTCAGCTTCGTGCAACTAATAGCGAAGCGAAACACGGATGATGAGAACCAAAGGAAGGAAGATGACAAGGATACCAGTGAAGAACCGGAAGGGCATTCCAACACCAACGCCACTCCACCAAGGCCGCCGACGCCGCCGAAGCCAGAGGGGAAAGATTCCCAGTTGGACAGCAAGATTGATAGCCTGGAAGAGAAGATCAGACTCATACAAGGCCTGAACTCTTTCGGGAACACGGATTTCTCAAGCATGTCTTGGTTTCCCAACATGACGATGCCACCCAAGTTCAAGGCCCCGGAGTTTGAAAAATACAATGGGAGAGGAGACCCCATGATCCATCTGCAAATGTACTGCCGAAAGATGGCACCCTACGCCGACAATGAGCCGTTGCTGATTCAGACATTTCAAGATACCCTGACAGGGAATGCAGCCGAATGGTACTCACAGTTGAAGAAGATCTCTCATTGGAAGGAACTGGCGGACACTTTCCTAGCTCAATACGGGTTCAACTCCCAAATAGCTCCGGACCGATTCGATCTGCAGAGGATGGAGAAGAAGAGTAATGAAACCTTTAGGGAATATGCCCAAAGGTGGAGAGAGAAGGCGGCTCGAGCACGCCCGCCACTAGACGAAAGAGAGATGATCAAAATCTTCGTTGATACACTGAAGAACCCCTACTTCGACCGGATGATAGGGTTACAAATGCAGTTCTTTGTCGATCTGATACCGGTGGGAGAAAGGATCGAGGATGCCTTGAAGACAAAGAAGATAGTGGACATGACGGCTCTGATGGCATTAGCCGAACAAGCCGCCAAGAAAGCTCCGACAAAGAAGAAGGAAGGAGATGTGCAAATGATAGGGAGAAACAACGGAAGACCAAGGCAAGTCCTCCCGACTTTCACCATGCAACCGATACAACCTAGGCCTATTCAGGCGCCGGCTCCGACTCAAGCCCCAGCTCCGGTCCCGACACCCCAGGTGCCGGCAAGGCCGATAGGGAACCAAGCCCAATGACAACAGGATGGCCCAGAAAAGAGCTAAGACAATTCACGCCACTGCCCATGCCCCTGACGGATTTATACCCCATCCTAATAGAGAAGAGCCTAATCTCACCTATTGTCCCGAGACCTTACAACGGCCCGCAAAGAAGGGATTTCAACCCAAATTCAACCTGCGATTTCCACTTTGGAGAAGTGGGACACACTGTTGAAAATTGCAGCCAACTGAAGCATCGGGTTCAAGACCTAATCGATCACGGAGTCCTGAAGTTTGAGGGACTGCCTAACATCACCACCAACCCTCTGCCCAATCACCCAGAAGGAGGTGTAAACATGGTCGAGATAGAGGAGATGGGCGAAGAACGTATCGCATGGAGACGTCTCTTTTATACATTGGAGAAGCAGAGACACATCACCCCGTTAGAAGCACCACCAGGGCCATCAACAGGGGACGCATGTGAATATCACTCGGGGGCAAGAGGGCACAGCCTAGAGTGTTGTGAGGAGTTCAAGAAGAAAGTCACCGATCTGATGGAGAACGGGCTAGTGGGGAGAGAAGAAATACCATCAAAAGGAAGCCATCAACCAGATGACCCATCAGATTTTGACTGGTACGCGGAGCTCAATCTGGATGACATCGTGGAAGATGAGATGGATCTCGATAACCTACAGGATGAAGGAGCTGACTGGGGATACTTCATGGAGGATGATACTGATGAATGGAGAGACGTTGATTTCACCAAATTCTTCCAATTCCCGTGCTTGATAGTGCCACCTGGGTTTGAGACGCCGGAATTTGAGATATTTTATGAGAATGGGGATCCGGAGGTCCATTTGCAAAAGTACGGCGAGAAGATGGCCTTACATTTGGAGAATGAGCTTTTGATGATCTCGGTGTTTCCCGAGAGCCTGTCAAAACAAGCAGCTGCCTGGTTCTATCAGCTGAGGAACCTTACTGGCTGGGATGATTTGGCAAGAGTCTTCTTGGAACGATACCGCTTCAATCCCCATTCGATTCTAGAATACTTGGGTTTGAAGGAAGATGAAGAGCCCTACGTCATCCCCGACCCAGGAGTAAGTGAGATGATCATGGAGATCAAAGAAGAATCGGGCATGTCGTCCCTACCAGCACTGACTGAGGAAGAAGAAGAAGAGAAAGTCAAGCCGCTGCCACCAGCCAAAGATCCAGATAGCATCACCATTGCCAAAGAAGGAGAAGAGCCAGTCAAGATGCCACCACCAAGCAACATTACCACCACCACGGCTGAAGAAGAATACGCTGGCCCTATGGTTGAAGGGTTGAGCATCCACGCCATCACTGGAGAGGAGGATTCCACCACCACACCACCGACCTGCCACTGCCAACAGGGAGAAGAAGCCAAGATGTGGACCTGTGTGCCATTGCTACAGCGTGTCTCAAGTAGCAATGAGTAAGCGGTATCCCAGCTATGGGTAACTCGGTTTTGAGTATACCAATAGCTCGGGAATTTTTGTATCGAACAATTTCGGGTTTCTATGTTTATTTTATGCTTTCAAGATATCATGCCACAATCATAATCATTCCATCATTGTAATATTTCCATTTTCATATTTCAAATGATATGTCACGTGTTCATTCCATGAATTTCTCTATCTCAAATATTCCAATGTGCATTAAATAAATCCTCCACCATCGTACAAAACGAATGGCTCCCCTTTTTAATTTTCTTACCGTTTTCCATCCGTCATCCTTCCAGGATTACACGCAAAACCTCAAACGATCCCCACGTCTCTGAAATTGACAACAAAACGAATTGCTCACTGGATAACATAGATAATTCCGACGAAGAAATCGAATTACCAAATGACATCCTTGAAGCATTAGAGAGACAAGACGAGGGGTCCAAACCCAACATAGAGGAATTGGAAATTGTAAATCTAGCCAATGAGGGTGAAGAGCCAAGAGAAGTCAAGATTGGAACCCGCTACACCGCAGAGCAAAAAGAGGCGCTCATCGCACTGTTAAGAGAGTTCCACGAGATCTTCGCTTGGTCTTACTGTTGACACCCCATTTTGCTACCTACATTCTAATCCTTACACAAACTAGGGTTTTCACAAATTAAAATTCTAAAAACGGAAAGTGCACAACTTGCCTAAATTAGGGTTTTAAACCAATAGTGTTTTTTGACTGTTTGATCGACAACTAAAAGAAATCAAACAGATCTTTAAGTTGAGACAAATGAAATGACGTGTCATGTGTTCAAATCGGACCATAAGTGCAAATGTTATGATCAATTGAAGATTTAACGGATAGAGTGCATAATGATTTAATAATTCCGGGTACATGGGATTAATCCAAACTAATTATTATTGGTCCATTAATTGGGTTGATTTTAATTAGTGAGGTGTAAACATCTTATTGGCTTGTAATGATAAATAATTATGGACTCTACTACGTTAAATAAAATGAGCTTAAGTTGGATAAATAGTGTGATTAATTAATTAAAATATAAGGATTAATTGAAATAGATCAATTCAAATATTTTAAAGGGGTTAAGAAGATCACTATAATATCTGGTGTTTATCATAAAAAGTTGAACAACTTTGAACAAATGGATAAATACAAAAAAAGAAGTTGAAAACGTTTTTTAAGAACTCAAAGTACCAGCCGGCACTTTGATTGGGGTTTGAAGTACCGGCCGGCACTTCAAGCTTGTATTTGGCACTTTGATTGGGATTTGAAGTACCGACTGGCACTTCAAGCACATTTTGAAGTACCGGCCGGCACATTAAAGTACCGGCCGGCACTTTAAAGTACCGGCCGGCACTTCGGACCTGGAGCACGTTGTTTTATCCCAAAATTATCTCCAAACTTGAATTTTGAATTCTCACACGTCCAAGTCAGTCCACAGCTGGTTGAGGATAAAGAATAGGGATTATTTGAAAATAAAAAATACAAAATTAAACAAATAGCTTCTCGTTTGTTTGGCTATAAAAAGGAAAGAGGGGTTCAGTTACAGGGGTCCCAAAGTTTGAGCTTTAGAGAGAATTCCAGATCATTCTGTGTATTTTTTCTAAAGCGTAAAACACCTCTAGAGAATCCCCCATTAAGAGATAGAGAAAAGCTCCCACAAAAATCCCCTACGGCGAAGCTCTGTTCATAGGTACCTTGAAGACCATCAAGGAAGCATTTTCGGAGTTCTCTTTTGGCAGCTGGGCAGAATACAAACTCCCCACCATTGCAGCCATACAACAACTCCTCTGATCCTTACTCTTCCCCTTTTTTCAAAGTTTTCCATTTGTGATAAGTTTTTGTGTCTTCTATTAACAGACTTTTTGATTGCAGCCAAAGTTGAACATAACTCTGGTGATTCTAAAGCAATCAACAAGATCTTCTTCCACATGTATGCAGGTAAAAATTCTTTGCTGAATTCTTTATTTGTTTGCCTATTCACATGATGATGACGATAATATGCCTTTTTCATATGTAAATGATTTAATAAAGAACTTGAACCTTTAAAATAAATTTTATGATATACCATATTTTTGTACATTGAAATATTTGTTTCTGGCCAAGCTCTATCCTAGAAGACCGATTATCGGGCAAAACGAGGTGCTTACACCTTCTCGTTTTGTAACCAAGCCACCGAGCCTAGTCTTGAAGGTTCTAGATTAGTTTTTCTGTAAATGTAAATTTCTATTTTACTATACTGTATTTAGGAAACATTCAAATGTAACTTTCTTAGATTGTACCTAGGAAACAAACTTTTGCTATGTAATTTTCTGTTTTGGACATTCAAATGTAATCATAAAATCCAAATTTAATAAAAGAAGTATTTTTAAGAATTTTTCTTATTTTTCTTTATTGCAAAAATAAGTGGCGACTCTACTGTAACATCACCTTCATTCTAGAGGGATGATCATTCGTCAGTTGGGTCACATTTTGAGGCCCATTTGACCCTCGGGTCGTGGTTCTCACACTTACCAAGACATGCCAGGCCTGGACACAGACATAGTGGTCCACAAGATTCCTTTAAAGCCGGAATGCAAGCCCGTCAAACAAGCACTGCGACGAATGAAGCCTGAAGTCATTTTAAAGATCAAGGAGGAAGTAGAAAAGCAGTTGAAGGCAGGATTCCTGAGCACAGTAACCTATTCGGACTGGGTAGCCAATATAGTCCCAGTGCCGAAAAAGGACGGAAAAGTTAGAATGTGCGTGGACTATCGGGATCTGAACCGAGCCAGCCCGAAGGACAATTTTCCTCTACCTCACATTGACACCCTGGTCGACAATACAGCAACGAATGCCGTGTTCTCATTCATGGACGGATTCTCAGGGTACAATCAGATCAAGATGGCCGAAGAAGACAAGTCCAAGACTGCTTTTGTCACACATTGGGGAACCTTCGTGTATGATGTCATGCCTTTCGGTCTGAAGAACGCAGGAGCCACTTATCAGCGAGCCATGGTCACCCTCTTCCACGACATGATTCATCATGAGATAGAGGTTTACGTGGATGACATGATTGCTAAGTCTCGTACCGCACAAGATCATCTCACAGACCTACGCAAGCTGTTCCAGCGACTGAAGAAGTATCAGCTCAGATTGAATCCGAACAAGTGTGCCTTCGGCGTCACATCCGGAAAGTTATTAGGCTTCATCGTCAGCGGCAGGGGAATTGAGATTGATCCTGCAAAGGTTCAAGCCATACGAAGCATGCCCGCGCCAAAGACAGAGAAAGAGATCCGAAGCTTCTTGGGAAGAATCAACTATATAGCTCGCTTCATTCGCACAGCTTACTGCGACCTGCGAGCCTCTGTTCAAGCTACTGAGAAAAGATGTGAAGATAAAGTGGACTGAAGACTGCCAGAGAGCCTTTGACAAGATCAAGGAGTATCTGCTCAACCCACCCATCCTGGTTCCGCCAACTCCAGGACGTCCCCTCATTCTATACCTCACAGTCCAAGAAGCATCCATGGGCTGCATGTTGGGACAACAAGACGAGACCGGGAAGAAAGAGCAAGCAATCTACTATCTTAGCAAGAAGTTCACGGAGCCAGAGACCCGCTACTTGTTGGTTGAGAAGACGTGCTGCGCACTGGCTTGGGCCTCCAAGAAGCTGAGACAGTACATGCTCTACTACACCACTTGGTTGGTATCCCGGATGGACCCGATCAAGTACATCTTTGAAAAGCCTGCTTTGACTGGGAAGATCGCACGATGGCAAGTGCTCCTATCTGAATTTGACATCTTATTTGTGGCCCGGAAAGCGATCAAGGGACAGGCCATAGCCGATTACTTGGCAGACTACCCGTCTGAGCAGTTAGAACTAATGGACTCGGAATTCCCAGACGAAGACGTAATGACAGTCGACGAAGATAATCACGGCAGGTGGAAGCTTTACTTTGATGGAGCAGCGAACGCTGTCGGAAGCGGAATTGGCGCGGTCTTGGTATCGCCAAAGGGACAACAAACTCCTATCGCTGTTAAGCTGGGGATTTGATTGCACCAACAACATGACTGAGTACGAAGCATGCATCGTCGGTCTGCAAGCAGCTTTAGAATTTGGTGCTTATGAACTGGAAGTCTTCGGAGACTCTCTGCTGATAGTGTCACAGACTAACGGAGAATGGCAAGCTCGGGATCCCAAGCTCATCCCATACCAACGATACATCAGCCGGCTAGTCCCAAAGTTCAAGTATGTCACCTTCACATACACCCCAAGAGCTCACAATCACTTTGCTGATGCGCTCGCCACACTGGCAAGCCTAATCAAGCTAGTAGAAGGGGATGATGTGCGACCATTACGAATCGAGACTCGAGACATCCCAGCATACTGTGTGTGCATAGAAGAATGCATGAACGTCGAAGCAGAGATAGACAACAAGCCTTGGTATTACGATATCAAGCGCTTCATCCAAGACAGAGAGTATCCACCACGGGCGACCGAAAATGAGAAGAAGTACATCAGAAGGATGGCCTTCCAGTTCTTCTTGAGCGGAGAGATTCTGTACAAACGGACTCATGACGCCACTCTCCTGCGATGTGTAGATGCAGAGGAAGCCAATCGGATTGATTCAAGAGATGCACGCGGGATTGATGGGAGCCCATGCCAACGGACCCTTCCTGGCCCGGAAGATTATGAGAGCTGGCTATTATTGGTTGACAATGGAGAGGGACTGCATCAGACATGTCCAGACGTGCCACAAATGCCAGATGTATCAGAACAGCAAGAATGCACCTCCCCAATATCTTCACACTATGGCCTCGCCGTGGCCATTCTCAGCTTGGGGAATGGATGTGATTGGTGCAATCACCCCAAAGGCGTCTAACGGGCATGAGTTCATACTGGTGGCCATCGACTATTTTACCAAGTGGGTGGAGGCATGTTCCTTCAAGAATGTCACTCAAGTCGCGGTCACCCGGTTTGTGAAGAACAACATTATCTGCCGTTACGGAATGCCAGAAATGCTCATCACCGACAATGCTTCCAACCTGAACAACCGCATGATGGATCAGCTATGCCAGCAGTTCAAGATCCAGCACCACAACTCTGCGCCATACCGTCCGAAGATGAACGGAGCCGTAGAAGCTGCCAACAAAAACGTGAAGAAGATTCTGAGCAAGATGACGGAGACATATAAAGATTGGCACGAGCACCTGCCTTATGCTTTGTGTGCCTACCGAACGTCAGTGAGGACATCCTGTTGGAGCCACCTCCCTACTCTCTGGTATATGGGATGGAAGCAGTACTGCCAGTCGAAGTGGAGATCCCTTCTTTGAGAATCCTGTCACAAACTCAGCTGGAAGAAGCCTGAATGGGCCCAAGCACGGTATGAGCAGCTGAACTTCATAGATGAAAAGAGATTGGCGGCACTATGCCACGGACAGCTCTACCAGAGACGGATCGAAAGAGCTTACAACAAGAAGGCTCGACCTCGCACTTTCCAACCCGGAGATCTCGTTCTGAAGAAGAGGAATATGGCCCTATCAGATCCACGAGGAAAGTTCGCACCATCATATGAGGGTCCGTACGTGGTGAAGAAAGCCTTCTCAGGGGGAGCAATCATTCTGGCTGATATGGATGGCGAAGAGTTCCGGTCACCCTATTCAATTCTGATTCTGTAATTAAGTACCATGTATAACTTTAGTCAAATTTAATCAAAGAGGAATATTCATCAAAGTTCCAATTTGTTATTTTGATAATTTTGAAGAAGGCCCGGGAAGCAACGAAAATCCGTAAGGACGTTGCCCTCGGATGGAAATTACCGCGGGTATGGTGAAAACCTCGGAAGAGGCGCCATAGGCAAAAGTAACGTGGAAAGCTGGACTTGGCGTAAGCTGAGGGTAATATATGGCTAAAAAAAAAAAAAAAAAAAAAAAAACCGGTATCACAACAAGGCAGGCATCAAATCAGTGCAAGACTAGTGATCGGGGTTGTTATGCGGTGAAGAGATTTTAGACGAAAGAACGACCTATGTTATCCTTTGAGCAGTACGGTTCGTTCGATATAAAGAGAATGTTTGGGGATCAAGAGGTGGAGCACAAGTGTATCCTTCCAAACACCCAGTTTCAAAGTGACATATCATTAAATTCTCACAACCATTCATACCATACTTATCTCTTTCAAATTTGTAAATTCTCATATTCATTTCCACAATAACATTCAATCCTTGCCATTGATTCATAAAAAGTCGAATTCATAGGATTTCATATAGATATTCATAGACAAAATACGTGCTTTCTTTCATTCATAGTTCATAAATGCATACATTTGATTTTTCATGATGTCTTGAAAGCATGTCTAAATATATCGACTTAGAAGTTAAAAATGGGAGCCATGCATGATCCGACTCGGATTTATGAATGACTCACCATCTAAATACAAAAACTACAGAATCTTCTTCATCGTTGGATGCTTGAGGGCTAATGCTTGTACATTCATCTTTCTCTATTTGAGGTAATTTGTGATCATGAACAAGCATGCTCATCTTTGATTCTTCAACTTGACTTGCTTCTTCATATGTAGCTTCAAGTCTTTCCCAAATTTCTTTAGCTGAATTACAACTTGAAATTTCATCAAATTCCTTTGAGTCAAACGCACAATATAAACAATTCATAGCTTTATAATTTAATTCAATGAGTTTGACATCATTTTCATCCCATTCAGTTTCTTGTTTGGGTATTTCTTGTTCTTCTACTATTTTAGTAGGAACATGAGGACCATTTACAATGATTTTCCATATGAGATAATCTTGAGCTTTAATGTACGTAGTCATTCTAGTTTTCCAATAACTATAATCACTACTATTGAACAAGGGTGGTCTATTTGTAGATTGACCTTCAACCATTTGAGGTCTAGATGTGTTTGCCATGATCTTAACTCTAAGATTGTTAAATCTATATGTAGAGCCTTGGCTCTGATACCAATTGTTACCCAAATATCAACCTAAGAGGGGGGGTGATTTAGGTTGAGGCAAACTTTTTTTATTAGAATAAATGCGGAATTAGAAAATTATTTTCAATTAGCAAAAATTGATTAAACAAATTTAAGAACACAATTCAATTGCAATATAGATATGATAGAAAATCAAACACAAAGCATATATAAGCAATTGAATAAGTAAGAGATAGAGATAGAGAAAATCAAACACAATGATTGTTATCGAGGTTCGGCTTCCCCGCCTACGTCCCCGCCTCAAGAACACTTCTTGAGGATTCCCAAATCCACTATTTGACAACCTTCTTCCGGGTGAAGATCAAACCGTTACAAATCTTCCTTAAACGGTGAAGAGTAACCACCGAGTGAAAAATCCTTTTCACTCCTTAGGATTTATACCAAAACCCACAAATCTTCCTTACAAGGTGAAGAGTAACCACCCAGTGAAAAATCCTTTTCACTACTTAGGATTTATACCAAAACCCTAACAAAAACACTCAATAATTTCAACAAAGGATTGTTGTACAAAATATGGCTCTCTCAAAGAGTAGTAGTACACAATATGCTCACTCTAATAATTTATCAAAGATTTGATCAATATGGCTCAAAGAGTATTTAGAGGAATTTGATTTTCAATCAAAGATTTTGAATGATATGAAAATATAAGCTTGAGAAGGATGGATTGATGTAAAAGATATTTTCTTTTCTTTCTCTGATTTCTCTTGTATGCTCTCTTCTTGTTCTTGTTTCTCTCTTCTTTTCTCTTTATATATTGTTCAATCAATTGACGAAAGGAAATTTGAATTTGAAAATTTTTGTTCGTTAGAAAACACAATCATGATTCTATATAATTTTAAATGATAAAGTGGTATCAGAAGATTTGTTTAACCGACCATTTGAAAATGGAAATCACCCTTTTGAAAAATTTGCATGACCTTTTTTAAAATAAACGGTGCCAATGTATGCCAGCTTATATTCATTACTTTTCTGCACCAAACTTTGCTGCAAGTCTTTGGCAGAGCTTTGATTCTCCAACGGACACATACTTAATTCAATCAATCAAATTGTTTTTATTGACTTTGAAATCTTTTGAAAAACTTTTCTGCTTTTTTTTTCAGGCCAAAGATATCCAAATCTGCTAGTAGCTAATTTGTATGACTTTTTTAAAATAAACGGTGCCAATGTATGCCAGCTTATATTCATTACTTTTCTGCACCAAACTTTGCTGCAAGTCTTTGGCATAGCTTTGATTCTCCAACGGACACATACTTAATTCAATCAATCAAATTGTTTTTATTGACTTTGAAATCTTTTGAAAAACTTTTCTGCTTTTTGTCAGCACAATTTTCAGCCAAAGATATCCAAATCTGCTAGTAGCTAATTTGTATGACTTTTGGAAATTCATGGGTTATTATCCCATGTTATTCATGCAATTAATTCAAGCCACCTAGCTTGTCAATCACCTTTAATAAGCTCTTACAATTCTTATATGTCGGCTACCTTAAAAAAAAATTTCATTCGTAATTGATTTCATCACATGGCTATGTTTAAATATCAAAAATATCTAGCCATTAATATTGACTTTGTCAATGTTTTGAAAACAATTTTCTGTTTCAAAAATTTTTCCAACCGTAGAGATTTCTTTGTGTTCTTCACATGGCTATCTTTAAATATCAAAAATATCTAGCCATTAATATTGACTTTGTCAATGTTTTGAAAACAATTTTCTGTTTCAAAAATTTTTTCAATCGTAGAGATTTCTTCACATGGCTATGTTTAAATATCAAAAATATCTAGCCATTAATATTGACTTTGTCAATATTTTGAAAATCAATTTAAGTTGGTTTTAAAATTGAGCCTTAAAGATCAAATCTTAATAAACTTTACAAAACCTAACTCTTACTTCTCATATGTCTCGGAGTATGATTCTTGAGCTTGATTTCTTTGTCTTGAGACTTGATGACTTTGATCTTCAGTAACTTGTCGACTTTGCATTTGCTTGATATTTGAATTGGCCAATGTTGGTCCAATTAAATCAATAGTCAACATTAAGCTTTAAAACATAAATCATTAGTTCATATGAAAATATCATTAATGAACAACTTAAAATCATGGTTATCATCAAAACTACATGAATGTCCTTGGATTAATTAGCCAATTAATAATTATTGAAACCTTGAGGCTAACACTCCTGATTGAGCCAAGAAGCATTGGACTCAAGAGCATCATGCACCAAATCCAACTCAGCCTGCAAAACCCCGTTGTCACCCTGGAGAACGCTAATCTGAACCCTCATGGCCCCCATGGAAGTACGCGCAGACGTGAGCGCCTCCTCACTCGCATCTAGCGCCCGTCGGAGGGCTACAATGTCCTGAGGACGACCCGTGGTAGGATCAACCAAGGCCTGGGTATAGGAACGAAGAGAATCAAGCTCATCCCGGACTCGAGTCCTCTCTACCTGCTCAGTCTCCAGCTGCTCCCGAGTCTCGGCCAAAGTCTCCTCCAGCTGATCCTTAGCATCCTCAGAAATCTCGAGCTGCTCTCTGATGAATTCATTCATCGCACGAAGAGTAGAGACGTTCCCTCTCTGAGCCTCCAAGTCGCGGCGAAGGTTCGCCGCCGCCACACTGTTGTGATGCAAGGTACTCCGCATGGACTCTACACGAGCCGCAGACTCCTCTCTCTCAGACGCCCTGGCAAGGCGTAGGGATAACAGCTCTGCTCGAGCCTCCTCAAGCTCTCGCTCCAAAACAACTGTCCTCTCAGACTGACCAGTGGGAGCTGAAACCCGAAGAGAGCGAGATACCAAAGAGTACAATGCACCTGGCCGTACAGTAGGCCTGAGAGTAAAAAAGGGAGTCCACCTCTCCCTCCACTCAACAAAATCAGAAGTGACAGAGCTATCTCTGGGCGAACCATCCTCGATGAGGACTATCTCCGAAAGCGGCCTTCCCCAGATAATCCTCAATCCTGGAGAGGAGCCTCCACATATCCTCACTAGGAATGTAGTCGAAAGTCACCGCATCCATCCAAGTCACCAAGACGAGGCGGGTACTGAACACCGCCAAACTGACGAAGAGCAAGGCTGGGATAGTAGCCCGTACAACCCCACACCCCAGGAAGAGGCACTCCATCGAAGAGGGCACAATGAGTCCAAGGGCCTCCACACTGCTGGCCCCCAAGTGACCTTCCAAGACCATTCACCCAAGGGCAAGTCAAGGAGGTATAATGCCCAGTCACGACTATTGCCAGTGAAGGGAAGTGCTATCTTGACGGTCTGGCTCACCGTATGCCTCTCAAAGTGATAAGGGAGTCTGGAGGCGGTAGAAATGCCGCAGGTGACTGCAGAACCAAAGCTGGAAGGAGCTGAGTGCAGAACATCGGAACCCCCTCTCCCTGTCTCCTGCAGTAAGACAAAGACCGCACGGTCTCGCACAATATGGCAGGGATGATAGACCTGCCCTCACTAAACACCAGGGGAATGACACCCAAGTCTATCCTACCAGCAGAAGTGGGAAAGAGAAAAATACCTGCGAAGGCGATCTTGAAGGCATTGATTCGGAATTTCTTCCATCCCTTCTTGCCCTGCAATGAAGTCCCTAGCAAGCTTCACTGGAAAGTCACTCCGAGAGAAGTACTTCGTCAGCAAATCCAGAGAAATGTTGGCTTTCCGCCAAGTTTCCTCAGGTCGGGCGATCTCAGGACGTAGAACTGCAGTGGTCAAACCCAAGTATTTCTCCAAGCATCGGTTGGACCGAGGGCCCTGAATGGGTATGACCGGAGTCTCGCTGAAGGGGCTGTCTAGCTGAAGAAGCTCAGCATACTCCTCCAAGGTAGGGACAAGATCCACCTCCCCAATGGAAAAGCAACAATGGGTCGGGTCCCAGAAAGAAGCAAGAGCCTCGAGCAAGCCACGATCAACTTCGTAGCCGCATGAAAGGGGGAAACTTACCAAAGATCCCCACGATGTCGGCATGGTCATCCTCTCCAAGAAGAGTCCACCAATGTCTCATCCGCTCAACGCGGAAATCATGGAAATGAAGCGTCACCAAGGAGTCGGGATCACGTTACTGGAGGAGGCCATGGACCCAAAAGACTCAAAAACGGGAAAAATGGAGAGATTTTAGTGAAGAAATGGGAGAGAAACTCGGAAAATGGTTGCTGGTTCGAAGGAGGAGCGTGGTTTAAATAGACGGAAACTGGCGCGTGATGATCACGCGCCAGTCCCGTTGGGAATCCCAACGGCTCTTTTTCCCATACCACGCGGATTTGACCCTTTTCACTCACTCCTAGAGGCCCGTTTTGCACTATATGAAGGCCATTTTGCAAGAAATCACCTATGAGAAAGTCTTGGGCGGTCCGGTGATCGAAGATTTCGGCCCGACAACCGAGGACCGACCCGAAACCCTAAAATCGACCCGGAGGTCAAAAATTGAATCAGAGACAATCTTATAAGGAGGCGTTCGATACGATGTGATCAGGATCGACCTTCCGCCAGCAGGGCGGCCCAAGGGCCGAGAACCAGGCTTGAAGGTCAAGAACCGGCCCCGAAACCCTAGCTCGACCCGGAGATCGAGAAATGCAAAGATGACCCGGGAATGTCACACAGGCGAATCCCATGGTACACTGGGGCAAAATTTTTCAAAAAAAAAGGTTCTTGAAAAATTTTGAAAGGAAGTAGTCCGGCCCTCAAGAAGCTATCACAGCCCGGTGCAAGGAGGACAGAAGGGAGAAATCCGGAATTCCGCATCAGCATTCATTGCTCTACACTGGGGCAAAATTTTTCTATCTTCAAGAAGCTAGAAAAATTTATTCGACACTACATACTGGGGCAAATTTTTCCATTTTTGTCGAAGAAAAATTGGAAAAATTCGAAGAGTCATCCAAATGGGCCTCGTGAAGGAGTAAGTCCCAAGGATTGTGGAAATGGGCCTCGTGGAGGAGTAAGACCCGAAATTTGCTGAAATGGGCCTCGTGAAGGAGTAAGACCCAAAAATTGTGGAAATGGGCCTCGTGGAGGGGTAAGACCCGAAATTTGCTGAAATGGGCCCCGTGAAAGAGTGAGTCCCAATAATGATGGAAACGGGCCCCAAGGAGAGGTAGGCCCCGATATTGATGAACCAGGCCTCGCGGAAGATCGAGACCCAATATCCATACACACATAGTCAAAAACACATCCATACATCCAGAAATACGTCCATACAAACCCATAAACTGACATCCATACACATAGCCATAAACACATAGCCATAAACACACATCCATACACATAGCCATAAATACATAACCATAAACACTGTCCATAAACCACAAGTGCCATATGTACAATAATCAATGTCTGTACAATCCATGTAAATACAAAATGACCGGCCGGAATACAAGGCCCCAAAAAGAAAAAGAAAGAAAAGATATACATCATAGAGAAGGAGGGTCATCAAAGAACCAGTCTCGAGAAACAGGATCTGGAGGTGGCGAAGAAGAAGTCTGACCAAGACCAGACGAGCCAGCTCCAGTAACAGGAGTAATGCCCATACCATGAAGCTGATCCTCTAATCTCCGAATGGTCGCCACATGAGCAGTCAGCGCCGCATCTCGAGAATCCAAGTCCCTCTGACTCTGGGTCAAGGCCCCCTGCACCCGGGTCAGCTCCCCCTGCACCTGCGTCAGCTCCGCCTGCACACGGGCCGTCTCCTCCTGTGCTCGGTCCATATCAGCTACATAACGATCCTCACTGACCGACAACTCGAGCTGAAGACGCAGTATCTCGGTCTGAAGCCGCTCAAACTCTCCAGAGGACTGAAAAAGATGGCTGTCCATAGCTGATCCGCCCATAACCCGGCCACCCTCGACCTCATGAAGGGACATCAGAGACCCCAAGGAGACCTGCTCAAACCACTCCCGGTATGGCACGTCGGCCAGAATCAGAGCTGGATAAGCCTCAACACCCGCTACAAAAGAATCACTCGGGGCACGCGGGATATAATCCTCGATGGTCATCAGCTGAGGAGGATCCACGGGGACAAGGGATCCACGCAAGGGATCAAGGGACCTCCTCACCGCCGCAAGGTCCTCTCGCAAGGCCGCAAGCCTCTCCCAGACCTCTCGCCCATCAAGAGCTCCCAAGGACCTCGGAGATCGGATCCATATCCGCAGACGAGATAGCTCCATGGCCCTGAACACCTCAAGGACGCTCAAACAGGAATGTGGAGTAAGGCTGAAAGACGATGTCGGCATCCCTAATGCAATCCACCGTCGTACGACACTCTGTAAGTGTACGAACGGTCAATCTCTGGATCCAAGCCGAGTCCCATCGCCTGGCAAGAGGAAATACGGAATCAGGAGCCGCGGGAAGCCTGCTGGGGGCGAATACTGCGAAATGCTCGAATGCCCAGAAAAGTGTGAACTGCCAGAAGCCGAGGAAACTGGCGGTCTCTCGACGGGAGAAGCGGCGCAAGCCCTCGAATGTAAAACCCATACGTCAGTGCTCCCCAGTCATAGTCCCTCAGATCATCAATATCTCGGAACATACCGACTATGGGTGTGGGAATGGTAGACTTGTCATTCCCAAGGAAGCAGCTGAATATGAAGTAGGCAGTCCACTGGCGATATCGCAGCTCTGTAGGAGGCTCCTCCATCTCCCTCACCAGGAGATCCCTCAGATAACTGATCTTCAGATAGAAAAGCTTCTTGCCCACGATGGCGGCCGGATCATCGATGCCTAGGATCTCCAGGGCCTCGAAATCGGACACAGGGTCGCTAGGAGGAATCCTACCCCCAAAGCGGATGCCCAGAATGGCACTCCAGTCAACAGGGAGCACCCCCATCTCGCAGGTGCTAAGATGGATAGTCCCCGTGTGATGGAAGAACCTCTCCACCCAGCACCTCACCAAAGGGTGCCGTACATGCACGTAGCGGATGCTGAGGAAGGGACCAAAACCCAACTCCACAAGAAAATCTCTGTACTCTGGACGAGCAATCTCCAGAAGCTGGCAAAACTCGGACCACCCACCCCGGCCAATGCTCTCAGGAGGATCCTGCACAAAGCCAGAAAGAAAGGTGTTAGTACGAAAGAATGCGAAAGAGCAAGACAGAGAAGAGTGTCAATACACAAATACCTCGCAACGACGGACCGAAGATGAGGGATGGCTATGGAGGCCCGTCAAGAGTGATGTATCCACCACCGGAGTGGTGACGGGATAGCGCGGTCGAATGCCACCCTGGGGAGGATATCTGAACCCCGGTGCAACATAATCCTCCGGTATGGGATCCGCGGAAAGAGGAGCGCGGTCAGATCTCCGCCTCTTCGATCTGGCAGGAGGAGCAGCTGGCGGCGCCGCAGCAGGCTGACGAGGCGCACTAGAGGGTCTAGCGCTACGGCCAATAGTGATACCAGGCCGAGAAGGAGGCCGAACAGTACTAGAAGCTAAACCAGCAGCCTCGGCATCAAGCTCTGCCTGCAGATTCCTAGCAATAGATGCATCAACACGAGTACGTACATCCTCCATAGCGTCGTACTCATCATCGGTATCAGGAGGACTATCAGGCTCGTAAAGCACAGCCTTGCCCTTCGCAAGGCGATCAGACCGGCGCGGGCCCCCGCTACCACTACCCTGATCAGACATCTGCGAAAAAGATGACAAACAATCCAAGAGTCAGAGAAATCAGGTATATCTCATCTTCAAAGATATAGGAAATACACAGAGTTCAAAATTATGCAGACAAACAAACAAACAATCTTTCCTTGACCACTTGGATGAATTTCCAAAACAGGTCTAACTATTAGATTACGATATTGACAAAATGTCAAATCACAGTTATCCGGTTTGAGACTTGGGTGGTCACCCAAGCCAAATCATCCCCGATTCGAGACCTGAGTGGTCACTCAGGCCGATTCATTCCCGATTCGAGACTTGGGTGGTCACCCAAGCCAAATCGTCCCCGTTTCGAGACCTGGGTGGTCACCCAGGCCGATTCATTCCCGATTTGAGACTTGGGTGGTCACCCAAGCCAAATCCCCGATTCTGAGTGGTCCAGGCCGATTCCCGATTTGAGACCTTGGGTGGTCACCCAAGCCAAATCATCCCCGATTCGAGACCTGAGTGGTCACTCAGGCCGAATCATTCCCGATTTGAGACTTGGGTGGTCACCCAAGCCAAATCATCCCCGTTTCGAGACCTGGGTGGTCACCCAGGCCGATTCGTCCCCGATTCGAGACCTGAGTGGTCACTCAGGCTGAATCATTCCCGATTTGAGACTTGGGTGGTCACCCAAGCCAAATCATCCCTAACGTGTTTGGATTTGAGGATCCAAACCGTTGGATTACCCAGTTTGAGACTTGGATGGTCATCCAAGCCAAACTATCCCCGAATTGAAATTTGAAACAAGTTTCAAATCCCAAAATTCTTCTGCATTGCGGGACCCACTTGGATCCCAAGGCTAAATAAGGCAAGTCCTAAACCTAACCCATAATTTTCAAAAAAATGCGTGCATGGCAACGCAATCCCAAAAAAAAAAATAAAATAATAAATGCATGGCAACGCACCCAAAAAAAATACACAAAAAATACATAAAAAAATATACAAGCATCATAATAAACATGGTGTCTCAAAAAAAAAAATTCATATCTCTCATCTCATGTGTTTCCAAACACATGTGTGTGTGCATGTGTGTCTACGAAGGCTCATTTGTACATGCACACATTCATTACATAAAATGCAATTTTTGTGCACTAACATGTTTGCTAAGTATGTAATGCATCCCAAAACATACAATGACATGTTAAACAAAAGGAAATAAAAGCAGAAGTGCACAAGGAAAAAGCATAAGACATAAAAAAGGAAGCAAATAATCCGACCGTTCAAAACTGAAAAGAAGGGTGGGGATGGAAAGGTGCTTACCTGTAGGACGTATAGGCGAAAACTGATCGTCAATCGGAGTCCTGGATCATGAGAAAAAGACCAAAAGACACAAAAAAGAGAATGACCATGTCAGCACATTTCGACCGTTTAAAGCTGAAATAAATGGTGGGAATGGAAAGATGCTTACTCGTGGAGCGCGTAGGCGAAAACGGCGCGTCAATCGGAGTCCTGGATAGCAAGATATGAGTAAAAGAGCAGAGAGGGCGAAGTGGGGTCCAGAGAGCGAAAAGGAAGAAAAAGGGACGGAATGAGAGCGAAAGGGCGCGCGGCGTGTTTTAAGGTGGGGCCGCGCGCGCCATCATCACGCGCCGCGCGTGATGGTCACGCGCCAGCCCCCACCTCCACGCCAAACGGCCCTTTCGAGCCACGAACCGCCTCCCCACACCTCGTTCGATCCTTCTCAACCCTCGGAATGTCCATTTTGACCCTAGATGGACCAGCACGCAAACCGAGACGAACTGCACAGCAACCGTAGGAGAACACGGAAACCGAGAAAATCCGAGCGGGCAAAAATCGAGTCATTTATTCTTTGTCCGACGTTCCTTGTGCCAAGAAACGCCAAACAAAGAAGGGGCAACTGTCATAACCCCATTTTTACCCACGGGATTTTCTCGGGTGTCGGCACGCAAAACGGGACAGCCCGGACCGAGCCAGCATGATCCGACGAAGCCTCGCCACATCAAATACTCCCAAGAAGAAGGTCCGGGACACATTTCCCAGGTTTGAAGGGTTGACCAAGTTTGACTAGGGTTGACCAAGTTTGAAGTTTGACTAGGGTCCACCTTGACCCCAAAATGTATTCCGGGATACATTTCCCAGAGTTTGGAGGGCTTTGACCAAGTTTGACCAAGGTTTGACCGGACCGTTGACCAGACCGAAAGCTGAATCGAACTGACCGCTCCTGGACCATTCTGAAGAACGTGATGAGAGCTTCGATTCGACACTTTACGGGCCAAAAACGGACGAGAAACGAGGGAGTTATGGTCAAAACTGCGAAAAAACGGTCCAACACTTAGCCAAATTTTGCTAAGTGTTGTTGACAAAACAGCCTATTTGGGAGGCAACGTTTGCGCAAAGATTCTCTCCGACCCGCTGTAACTTGGTCCGCGAGCCAAGACCCTTAGGCAAGAGGTTCACTTCAGCTACCACACGCAACTTTCGGATCGTCAAGAGCTCCTCCGGTCAAGCCGGAATCTCAATCAGAAGATGACCCCTTGGCATAAGGAACATTCCGACGGCCTCCGTTCGCAGGATCATATCTTGCGAACCCAAGCTCGCCTCTGTGCAAGGCCTGTACCTTTGGAAAATAGGTAGCATAAGCTTTCCGACGATACCAAGATCGTCGAAATCCGACATCGGGAGCTACGTCTACCATGCACGTGAAAACAGGCCGACGAAATAAGGTTTTGCTGAAAGTTCCGGAATTTTTCCACCGACGTTGCCACGCTTGCGCGCAGAGTCTTCCTGACTCGCAACAAGTTGATCTACAAGCCCGGGTGCGTTGGAAAGAAGACACATTCATGCACGACAAGGAACTCTCGGATCGCCAAGAATTTACCGGGGCTAGCCGGAATCCCGATCGGAAAACTGCCCTCAAACGGACCAAAAACACTCCGGTGGCCTCTGTTCGCGGGGCCATATCTCACAAGTCCAAGCTCGGATTTCCGCAAATCCTGGAACCTTGCAAAAGTAGGCAGCGCAAGCTTTCCAACGGTACCAAGAACGTCGAAATCCTGACATCGGGAGCTAGGTCAAATATGCGCGCGAACTGGGACAAGATTTGAGAAAAAACGCGCTGGGAGTAAAACGCGTTTTTCCTCCCGGACAGCCGCCTTCGCGCGCAGAGTCTTTCCTGCTCGCAACAAGTTGATCCGCGAGCCCGGGTGCGTTGGAAAGATAACGACTCCAGCTACGACGTGGAACTCTCGGTTCGCCGATAGCATCCCCCGTTTGACCGGAATCTTCACCGGAAAAGTGCACAAAAACAGCTCCGACACCCCGACTTCCGGGAGCCATAACTCTCTCGTCCGAACTCCGATTCGCGCAAACTTTATACCGTTGGAAAGAGGACGTCGAGAGCTTTCCGGAGATATGCTGCATGACCCATTTTGAGTTCCGGAAGACCTCCAAAACTGCCCTCGAAAATCGGGTCAAAAAAGGATACGCGCGCGAGAATCGAGGAAGTGTCGACAGCTGTCTTGGGAGGCGTGCACGCGAGGCGCGCCACCATCACGCGCCGCGCGCGATCATGGCGCGCCCCGCGTGCACGCCCCCCTATAAATAAGACCTCCCCCCCTCACTTCAACACACAATTTTTGCTCGGGCTCTAGGCACCTTGAGCGTTAGAATAGGCAGAAATAGGGGTTTTAGGGGGTTTAGGAAGGGGTTTTTGGGTAGTTTTAGAGAGAGAGACTCCTCTCTAGGTAATCTCTCTCTCTCTAAGCTCTTTCTCTCTCTAAACTCTTTCTCTCTCCTCTTTCTCTCTCTTCTTTTTTCCTTTATTAGTGGAAGTGACTAGTGATGATCCCAAAATGGGAAGGGATTCACAAGGATCCACTTTAGTTTATGTGTTATTAGTTCATTTATGTTCTATTTTACATTCTTTAGTTCATTTTAGTTCATTTATGCTTTCCTAGTTTATTTCTTGTCTATTTATTCGCTTTATTTACGCTTTCTAGTCTATTTATTGCTTTATCCATGTTTAAATATCGTCATTTATCGCTTTATTTACATTTTATACGCACTTGTGAATATTTGTTGTGATTATCCCTTTCCCCGTCCCCGTATTTTAGTACGGCAAATATTGAGTAGCTTTGGCTCAGTTGCGTAAGACCTCTAACGAGGCCGTAACAACCTTGTTAGCCTACGAGGTATTTGACCCGAAAAATACATCCCCATGTTAAATATTCGTCATTTATCGCTTTATTTACATTTTACTACGCACTTGTGAATATTTGTTGTGATTATCCCCTTTCCCCGTGTGTTTTAGTACGGCAAAACCCGAGTGGCTTTGGCGGCTCGCGTAAGACCTCTAACGAGGCCGTGACAACCATGTTAGCCCACGAGGTGCTTGACCCGAAAAATACACTCCCCCATGTTAAATATTGTCATTTAACGCTTTATTTACATTTACTACGTTATGAATATTATATTGTGAATATCCCCCATTTTTCCCCTTTGTGAGTTGGGCGTGATAATCCCGATTGGTCGTGGTGGATTATGTAAGACCTCAAAGAGGCTTTATCCACCATATAATTCCATAGGCATTGGACCCATTAAAAATCCCCATGTGTAAATATTGTCATTTATCGCTTTATTTACATTTTCCGTGCTTGTAAATATTGTCATTTTCTCCCTTTCTCTTAGTGATTTGGGCGTGATAATCCCGATTGGTTGTGGTGGACTATGTAAGACCTCAAAGAGGCATTAACCACCACGTAATCCCATAGGCATTGGACCCACAAAATTCCCTTGTTGTAAATTCCATTAATTTATTGCTTCCCATTATGCTCTAAATTTATTGCCATTATTTCATCATTTTACCACGTTGTAAACATGATTTATTTCATTATTTTGATTTGGGCATGAAAATACCGAACGGTATTGGTGGTTTTAGGTAAGTCTTTCAATAGCACTAAACCCCATGTAAATCCATACGGCATTGGACCCACAAAAATACTCTTTTCCAAAGCCGGTTATTTACATTATTTACTACGTTGTTGTAAATATGATTTATCCATCATTATTTTGATTTGGGCATGAAAATACCAAACGGTATTGGCGGTTTTAGGTAAGTCTTTCAATAGCACTAAACCCCATGTAAATCCATGAGGCGTTAGACCCGTAAATTGCAAATCCATATTTTCAAATAGATTTTCTCATTTAAGTCCTATTTGGCGTCGAAGGTTTGGATAAGTCTTTCAATAGCACCAACCCTTCGTGTAAGCCCGAAAAGGCATTGAAACCCCATTTTCAAATAGATTTTCTCATTTAAGTCCTATTTGGCATCGAAGGTTTGGATAAGTCTTTCAATAGCACTAACCCTTTGTGTAAGCCCGAAAAGGCATTGAAACCCTCTTTTTGGATTGTTTTGTTCATTCATGTAAATCCTATGGTGGTGTCGAGATTCGAATAAGTCTTTCAATAGCATCGAATCCCGACCCCACGAGGTCTTGACCCTTTCCTTAAAAATTCTTGTGTCATAATAAATTGCACTTTGCATTAAGCATTATATTCATGCCGACCCATATTTGTCATCTTCATTCATTTTCATGATATATGTGTTGCGATTATGCCATGACTATTTTGCTTGGATGTTTTACCATTTTACCGTCTTGATTACTTGCTTGATTGTTTATTGCTTTGATATAAAAATGTGATTAAAATACACTTTGCCATGAAAACTTTAAAAAGAGTAAACATGGTAATGTGGGCGTTAGAAACGAAGGTATGAGTCCTTTACACGGGGGCGTGGCTGGTACGTGCTTTCGTGTAAGGGATTCTACACGTTCTAACTCCCATAGGATCATGGTCTAAAATTCCCCAAAGTGTGAATTAATCATCCAAAACCCCGCCATTTGACGGACCGCTTTACTCTTGGAAATCAAGGGTAAAGAGATCCCGAATATGGCACCAAAAACATTAATTGTTTGTCCCGGCACTAGGTGTTAGGATTTCAAGTATATCCTACCACCGAAATGCCCGGAAATTTAAAAGATACAAAGATAAAAGGGACGGTGAAATAAAGAGTCTAATCAAAACCAAATGAGGTCAAATTGCATTTGCCATTTCTTGGTATATTGCTCGACCGAAATTTGGGACATTTGTACATAATTAAAACCAACAAACCTTAGGCTTAGCAAATAAAAGAAAACATTAGGAAGGAGGTAACCGTTTTCTTAAACGGATGTCGTGGGGTGCCTAACACCTTCCCCACGCATAAGCAAACCCCCGAACCTATCTCTGGTTCAAGACCATTTTTAGTTTTAAATGTCTAAATTAGATAAAATCTATTAGACATAGGTGCCCAATCACACCTTAAAATTTCCCAAGGTTGGTGGCGACTCCAAATTTGTGCTCACACGCACACACGTACACAAGTTCCCACACACACACAACTCGTATCTCGAAACGGAAAAGAGATAGAGATCACACACAACACTCGCCAAATGGGGGTCGGGATCAAGGAAAAATAAAAATAAATAAAAGAATTTAGAAGTAATTTTTTCGCCGGTGTCGACACTACTGTACATTCTCTATACGATTAAACCCGATTAAAAAAAGAAGTTGGGACCACTGAGTATAAATTTTTTAGTTTTTTCTCGAACTTCATTTCTAACTGATTTTTTCTCTCTCTTCATTCTGTGCTCTCTCTTCTCTCTGTGCTCTCTTCGTTTTCTGCTGAAGCACGATCTCTTCTCTCTGTGCTCTCTTCGGTTTCTGCTGAAGCACGAAACGGGTTGGGCTTCGGTTGAAGGTTGGAAACGCCGGCGTGGTGGTTGATTGGGCTTGCGAGGCCAGCGTGGTGGTGGTGGCTTGGGCTTGGAAATGCCGGCGTGGTGGTGGTGGCTTGGGCTTGCGATCTCGGCGTGGAAGGTTGGAAACGCCGGCGTGGTGGTTGATTGGGCTTGCGAGGCCAGCGTGGTGGTGGTGGCTTGGGCTTGGAAACGCCGGCGTGGTGGTGGTGGCTTGGGCTTGCGAAAAAAAGAAAAATTGATGGTTGAGAAAAAAATATAAAACTTTTTTGTCCGGTTGAGAAAAAAAGTGGGAGAATAAAAAATACTAGCCTAATGCGTGTTCAGAGTTTTTTTTTTTTTTTTTTATTTTTGAGCAAATTGTTAGGTTAATGCATCTATCCAATAATAAAGAATAAATGAAAATTGTATTTGGTAATAGGTATAATTCATTATTTCAATTTTGAAATTTTAAAGAATGAATGATTTTGAAAGAATGATAACAAACGTGTACCTGTTTTGTAGGTGAGAAAATAGACATGTCAAGAGATGAACATGAGAAAAAGTAGTAAGATAAAAATGTGGATGAGAAACTGACGGGAAGTGGGAATTGTGCAAATTAGTATTTAGGTAATTTATATAGATTTTTTTAGGGTATATAAATAAGATTGTGTCTATTTTTATAATTTCATGGTTATCTTTTTAAGAGCATGAGATGATATAAAGATTTATTAAAAATGAAGTCACTTTATTTTAGTACTTCACTAATAGTAATAACACATTTTATAACTTAGGGCATCACCAGCAGTCGTGTATAACTGTTATGTATCTCTATTTGTAGAGAGTAAAATGAAAAAAAAAGCTCCAGCAATGCTGCAAAACTCCTCTTCAACTTCAAATTTTTTTACAAAGGCTTCGTTTGGGAGTTTAGAGGAAAATGGAATGGAATGGAATGAATAAATTATAAGGGAATTGAATAGAATGGAATGGAATGGAATGAATTTAATAAATGGAATGGAATGGAATGGAATAGAATGGAATGGAATGAAATGAAACTAAGTAATCTTGTTTGGATGTTTTAAAATAGAGGAATGGAATGGAATGGAATGTAAGTAACTTTGTTTGGGAGTAATATTAGAAGGAATGGAAATGAATCATTTTATAACAACATTACTACAAGACCCTTTATTTTTATAAAATGTAGGATTAATCTATAGAATAATATTATAAAATTACCACACCATATATGACACCTTGTGGTGTCACAATAATATTATAAAAATACCATGAGAGTTTATTTCTATTTTTCTGGCCCTTGCTAACAGAGAAAAAACCAATACAGGACAACAGGTGGTATAAAATCTGCTTAATTATAAACAAGTACAAAATCTAAGCAATATAAATTAAAATATAATCCCAATAAATGGAAATTCGAAATTCATTGTCCACAAAATAAACTTTTAAAAGAAAATTGACATTGTTAAAGGTCCATGCATTGTCATTTAGAAATACAATATTATAGAAATACCATGGAAACTGAGGAAAATAAAATGTCAAATCTATAAGGGTAATTTAGGATTTTACAAAAATACTAAGGGCATTTTGGGACGTTTGGTGAAAAAATCATTAAACTTAAATCCATTCCCTCCTATTCCTCCCAATTTTGGGGGGAATGAAAATTTGGGGTTTGGAGGGAATAGGGAGGAATAAGTGTTCCATTCCATTCCCTTCCCTTCACTTAAACTTCCAAACAAGGGAATGGTCTTTCCATTCCCTTCCATTCCCTCCTATTTAAACTTCCAAACAGGGGAAAGAAGAGAATATTCTTAAAATATTCTTTTTTTTCCATTCCATTCCATTCCTTTCCCTCCTCCCAAACGGAGTGAAAGTGAACAGTAGCCCTTAAAAAATGAAAGGCTACTGTACACTTTGTAAAAATTAAAAAATTAATTTCTTTAGCCCTGACCCCACCCAGCAGTCCTGCTATTTCTTCCGATTTTTTTCTCTCTCTCTTCTCATTTCTTCCAAAAATTTCTCTCTCTTCTTCTCATTTGTTTTATGCTCTCTCTTCTCTCTTTGCTCTTTCGGCTTTCTGTTGAAGCACGAAACTGGTTGATTCAGTGGTGGCTTGGGCTTGCCGACGTGGTGGTGGTTGACGGCAAGACTGGTGGTGGTTGACGGCATGGGTCTTGGCCTGGTTAACGGCGTGGGTCTCGGCTTGGAGGTGGTGGAGCCGTGCCGGATCTGGGTTTTTTTTTCTTTTTAATTTTTTAGTTTTGAAACTTTGGAATTTGACTCTGTGTGGTGATTTTGTGCTGAGAAATTGATTTTGTGGTGATTTTGTGGTGGTTGCTCTGGGTTGATTTACGGTGGTGGTGGTGGTGGCGGCGGTGGCGGTGGATGGGAAGAATTTGGTTATGACTGTTGGTTATTTGCCGGGAAATAATAATAAAAAATAATTAAAAAATATAATATTTAAATGAGATAAAAGAATAAAAAAGTATATTTAAATAGAGTAGAGAGTGAAATAGAGAGTACTGCTGGAGTGTTTGTCTGAAAAAATAAATAGAGAGTTGTTGAATAGTGTAAATATAGAGATAAAATAGAGATAAGTTTAAAGGACTGCTGGAGATGGCCTTAACCGCATATTTTATTTTGTTCCTTCTCTTTTTTTCTTTTAATACTTTGGAGGTCAAGTGGAAAACATACATCCTAAAATTATAAGAATCAACAATATAATGTATTTAATTAGTTATGTCCTTAACGCTTAGCCTAATGGTCTCTCTTCCACCCAAAAAAATGTAATCCAACTTATCAAAAAAAAAAGTATCCAACACCATAAATAACAATAGGCACTTCTCTTAATGCGTCAAAAATAAAAAACCTATGAGAAAGGCCTACTCAAATTTTCAATGAACAAAATAAAGACACTCTTTGATACTCTAAAGAGTGAAGGCATAACCATGATTTTAAAAACTGGACCGGGGAGAGAACCGGAAAGGGGAGTGGTTCCCGTACTAGTGGTCCGACCGGATGGTCGAACCGGTGACGTAATAAATAATATAATTAATAATTTTAAAATTATATAAATAATTACATAATTAATTTGTAACTAATATAGTATGCGAGTGAAATTTTAAAATAGAGAAAGGCAACTAAAAAAAAATGTTTTCAATATAAAAGAAGGAATGAAAAATCAAAACGTAAAAAGTAAGAAACCAATATCTCTTTTGCTGTACAAAGTTGAATTTTCTCAATAATTGAATACAGAACAACACAAATCATTAAACTCAAAATTTTCTTTTCTTTTCTCTAATCTTCCAGTGTTTTTTCTCAACAGCCAAACAAAGATGGTACTAACATTACAAAATCAAATCAGAACTTTAATCATACAAATACCCAAATTAAAATGCCCAAATCAAAGAAATTGTGACAAAACGCAACCCACAGAACCTTAATCATACAAATCCCCAAATCAAAATCCACAAAACCCCTACAAAAAAAAATACCGTGGAGGTAGTGAGACGGTGAGGCCGTGATACCGAGAGTGAGAGACCGTGAGCCGCGAAAGTCGTGATACCGCAAAGGTCGTGAGACGGCGGAGGTCATGAGACGATGGAAGTTGTGATATCGCGAAGGTTGTGAGACGTTGGAGGTCGTGATACCGAGGTCCAGACGGCGGAGGTCTTGAGATGACGGAGGTGAGGCCGTGAGCTAGCCGTGAGAGTGAGAGATCGAGGCTGAGATATTGTACGATGAGAGTGAGAGGGAGAAGGAGAAACGGCGTGAGAGGAAAAATGAGGAGCTGAACTGATTTTTTAGGTTTAGGTTGTGAAAAAATTGAGTAAAACGGTGAGTTTTAGAATTAGCAAAACCGGACCAAAATCGGTTCAACCGCTCCGATTCGCAGTTTTTATGGTCGAACCGGCGGTTTCCGGTTTTTTGCCTATTTTTCTATTTTTCCGGTTTTTCCAGAGAACCGGACCGGATTGGACACTGGTCCCCGGTTGAACCAGCCGATCCGGTCCGGTTTTTAAAACCATGGGCATAACACTCAATTTTGTTATCTTGTTATTCCAATAATCAATTTTGACTCTAAGTCATCATGCCCTTACATACCACCCCTACTTGGTGGCTTCATCGAAGAATTGAAAATCAAGATTACTCTTCTTAATCTACCATATCAACCTATAAAGAAATCAAAAGATGGGTCACTAACAATTGTTAACAAATAATCAAAAGAATTTCACAACAGTTTACTCCAAGATTTTACAAATTTTCCTTTTTTTGTTCCATGATTCTCATTAACAAAAAAGAACACAAAACTGAAATTCAAAAAAAAAAAAAAAAAAAAACTTTGTTTTGTTATTATAATCCAATGACCAAAACCCAAAATTCACGTAGTAAGAAATGAAAAGCTCCAAACCAAATCAATATATACCTATATATAAAACCAATCATACTGATGGTAATTATTCCTCTTTTTCACGTCTTCCTTTGCATTCAACTTTATAAATGAGTCCTACCAAAACACTCAATCCCCTTATTTTGTGGTTCTCATAATCAATTTCATTGAAGAATTTTCATTGCTATTTTTCTAGATACCTTTTATAATACTCCAATGTCGTGCTTGGTTGATTTCTCTAGTGTAGGTTTCTTCTTAACATTCTCTACCCCACCCTTAAAAAAAGTTCCTTTAGTGGAACAAATGTTGAGAGACAAATTACGAAGAGAAGATATATGGCATTCTCATTGACAACAATTATCAAACACATTCCATTAAATGACAAAAACATCTTTGGTGGAAAATTGTGTATATGGCAAGGAAAAGTGGTAAACATGTTAGAATGAACAAATAAATTAATCTGTTTAAAAATCTTTAAAAACCATGGTTGTAGAGAAGAAGTCATCGGGAAGGGATTTAGGGTTGGGCTGTAATGGGGGAATAAGAGAGAACTAGAGAAAAAGAGAGATCGGGGGAATATAAGAGAGAAATAAAGCTTTTTTTACCAGGTGCTCAAGTTACCCATAACCCTTAAAATTGATCCAATGACTTAAAAAACTTTAATTTGATCCAATGGTGGTAAATGACTCCCAGTACTATTCGGTGATCATTAATCATTGGGACCTAAGTGCTTCCCCAATAAGTGATGTTGGATAAAAATCTGAGATGTAGTATTTTGTAGCCCCTATTTAAAAAATAAATAAAAAATGTCATTACACACATACCGAGGTCGTACACTTGTACCCATCTTGTGTGGAAATTTTAGGTTGCAAAGGGACTTACTTGCTTCATTATGGATTCATATCTCATGCAATTGGTATTGAGTGGTTGAAATTGAAAGTTAACTTCTTAACTTTCAATCTCAACCACTTAATAAAAAATTATTAAAAAATTCAAAAAGCAAAAAGCGAAAATTTTTTGAAAATGTGAGAGAAAATTTTCAATTGCACCCATGCAATACTTTTTGAGTATTGCATGGGATCTCCATCCCTTCATTATGGGCTTCTCCTTTCTATATGTCAATATAGGTGTCCAAGTGGCATAAATGGCAAGATTCACTGAATTTGGTCGGAAAAAGTAAAAAAAATGATTTTGAAATTTATATATTATAAGTGACGCATGAAGTTTGTGAAATGGCCTGAAATTGCCATTTTTATCATTTGGAAGCTCGGTTTTCTTCACTTTCAATAAAAAAATAATAAAAAATCTTCATTTTTACCCATTTTCTTAGATTGTAGCCCTTTTAACTTTGGATTTGAGCTTAAGAGGGAGATTGGAGCACTTTCACTTATTGGATTCACAAATCTTGCTACAAAGGTACTCATGACGGTGCTCTGTCAAAACTTATGATTTGCAGTTCCCCACAAAAATGATGCTACTTGTAAGTGGAAGGAATGAGGGAGTAGACCGCTACAAGGACTCTGATAAGCACGAGGGGGGTGGAAGTCCAAAGGATCACTAGCGATAGGTCTGTAAAATGAGAATGACATACTCACTAGGCCGGGTACCAACCAATGAGGCTAATCGGTGGCACTAGACCTGGCAAACGGGTCGGGTCAATCGGGTTCGGGTTCGACCCATGTGGGTTCGGGTCAAATGGGTTCGGGTAAAAAAACGGGTCGTCCTAAATGTGTTGCATAACCTATGACCCGTACCCGGTCTTTTAAGGGTCGGGTCAAAATTAGGTTGACCCGTATTTTTACACATGAAAAAATATATATATAAAAAATGAAAATAAACTTGATCCTATAGTCCAAAATTATCATTTAGTTTTCTTTGTCTTCCTTTCAATACAAATAAGAGAACACATAAACAAAAACACTCACAAATAAAAGAATATGGGAAAAAAAATAGTAGATGTCATAGACCATATCAAATTATCAACCTCTTTAGATGTACTTTTTTTTTTGCTAATTGAACCTCCTTAGATGTATTAGTTGAATGAAAATTATGAAATTAAATTAAATTACCTATCAAGGTGACAATATATATAAAGTTTCACAAATAAAACATAATATGTTTGGTAAAAAAAAAAACTAAATAAATTAATATGAATTGGACCTCAATCTACTCGAAGTTGGTAGTAGTTCTAGCAGTGAAAATATTTATACTTGAAAATTGCACCTCAAGCTGGTGAGTAATTTCATTAATATTTTCATTTATAATACAAAGTTTTAATATAACTTTAGTATACAATGTAAATGGGTCAATAAATATTTAAAAGTTAATAAATATGGCTATTCTATTAATGGATTAGAAATTATCTTCAAATCCATTTAATTAAATTTAAGTGCAAATCAAAGTTTCTACACTTTTTGGCAAAAGACAAGATTGATACTAAGAATTTTATCTCAAATGCTAAAAGTTGATTCAGAAGTAAACGCAATTATAATAATACTCAAAAGAATGTGTGCCATTAAAATATTAAATAAAACTAAGAAAATAGATTGCAATTCTCTTTCTACCAAGAAAGAACATCCAATTTTTTGTGTTGATTTGGTTAAGTCTAGCCTATTTCAAAGACAAATTTAATTTAAGAATTGTTTTTTTAATTGACATTATGTGAACTTTTATAATAGTCAAATTCCAAATCATTCAAAAAAAAACTCTCATAATACTTTAATTCCTAACATAATAATATAGACTCCGAAAAAAAAAAAAAAAAAAAAAAAAAAAAAAAAAAAAAAAAAGGGGTCGACCCGACCCGACTCATCATTTTACGGGTTGATACCATCTTTGTTCCCGGGTCAAAAACCCCCTACCCATACCCATATTTTTTCTTCGGGTTTGGGTCGAAAAATGGGCCCGGGTCAGATTTTGCCAGGTCTAGGTGGCACTCTAACAATTAAGTTAGTGAATGGAATTTGAATTAGATTGAAGACAAAATGACAAAATTTCAGCAAATAATGCCTACCTCTTCCTTGAGCAAGAAGGGCTTTTGTATTCAATGAATGGTGGTGGGAAAACTCATTCTCGTGCAATTAGGACAAGATCTATCAACATGTCACCCCTTTAATGATTTTGGGGGGAGACCTTTCATGAGAACATTCCCCCATGATTTCAAGGGAGAACCTTGTCCTATCTTGATGCATTTAATGCCAATGGTAATAGGTTTGCCTTAATAAATGCGAAATTTGGAGGGGTGGCACTCTTATAAGTCTTTTTGTCTTGATGAGGGGAAGGTCAAGCGTCGAGCTTTCCTTGGGACTCTATGGATTTGACCTAACGTATAATGTCTCGATGTAAGGATTGAGTTTACCCATGGTGTAACTCAAGCTCGTTTAGTCATTCATCAAAAAGAGCTTGAACCCTGGTTGAATCTATTTGAGGACCACTAGGCTCGACTCACAAATGTGGGGGCGTGGGTTTAGGCGTTGACTTCATTGGGATGGGCTAGTTGGGTTAGGTTTACTCAAATTAGACCTCCCTGACTCGGATCTTAGGTTTGCTTGAATTGAGCCTAACTGTCTTGGGTTTGTGTGATTTTTACATCCAAAAAATAATTTGTTTTTATTTTCATAAGGTTGATTCGCTCAACCAAAAGGCCTAATACTCTCTGTTTTTCTAATATTATTAGCATTTTTGGTTGAAGCTGATAAAAGACAAGAAACATTTATTATGGTAATGGATGCAAGTTTAATTTTGATAGAAAGAAAAAAAAAACCTTATTGAGTAGTAAGATTTATTCTTCTTTTCCAAAATTTTAATAAAAAAAACATAAGAGAAAAACTATAAAAAATCAACCCAATTGATGAACTCTAATCTTTGTTAATCATTAATGCCAAACATCATGTTATGATTCTTCACAAGAAATTCGACGCTTTGTTAACCGATGTGCACAAATTAATGAATAATAAATATTCGATTATAAATTGTAATACACAATTGTTAAATAATTTTTTTTTTTAAATAATTCATTAATTTACACATACGAAGATAAATTATGAATATTTTTCTTAATAATTTCTTAAAAAACAAATAAATATTTTGATTTAATAAATTAAATAAAATACACCTTATCTTTAACATTTATCTTAGGTACAATGTTTTTTTGATCCCATGACAAAATGAGAATTGAACTGAGAGAAAACACAAATCCCATTTTGTTCACATCACATTATATATTTTCAGTTTCACAGTCAGTCTCGCTCAGTACCAAACACGCAGTTACACTTTTTCTCTTTCTCTCTCCCTCTCTGAAACAAGAAATGCCCCCCAAAACGCACATTTTGATTGTGAGAGAATGAGATTCGTTATCTTTCACTGTCTCACTCACTGAGTCTGAGTGGAACGCTTAAAACCCTAACCCTCTACTACTAAACCCCCCAAAACCCAAACCCTAATCAAAATCAAAATCAAAACGATTACCATCATGAGTCAGCACCACCACCACGACCACGACGTCGACGTCGACCAAGACCAGGTCCATAAGGCCCAAACCCTACAGACCCTAACCACAGGCCCACTGGCCTCCTCATTGTCCAAGCTCTCCGCCTCCTCCCGTGCCGTACCCTCCGGCAAGGACTTTCACTTCTTTAACAACTTCGACGAGTTCAAACTCCCGATCCAAGAAATCTCCAAGAAATCGCAGTCGATGCTCGAGACAATCGGGTCGTCGGAGGCTCGGGTTTGGGGTGACAACAAGAAGGACATGGCTTTCCCCTCCAACACCGACGACATGGATGACGCCTACGATTGGCTTGTGAACGTCAACGACGAGCTGCTCGAGCGGTTCGACACGTCAGCGGACGAGTTCCGGGGGATTAGAAAGAAGGAAGAGGAGACCGGGCTGGCCGGGGCAGGGCCAGACGATGGGTTTCAGTTGGTGTGTAGGAAGAAGAATAATAATAAGAAGGAAGCGAGTCGCGGCGACTCGGCGAGTGCGAGTGCGGTGAAGGTGGCTTTGAAGGATAATAAGACGGCGGGGCCTAAGCCGAAGGTGCCATTTCATATACCATCGATACGGAAGCCTCAAGAGGAGTTTAATATTTTGGTCAATAATTCCAACCAGCCGTTTCAGCACGTTTGGTTGCAGAGGTGTGACGATGATGCTCAGACCTTTATTCATCCATTGGTTTGTGTTTTCCAACTTTCTTTCTTTTCTTTTCTTTTCTTTTATTTTTTTATTGTATAAAAAAATATCATCATTTTGATTGTACAACCAGTGTAGCTTTTGGTTACTAATGTTTAAGGGATGTTTTTAATTTGTATATTTGCTATAGATGTGGTGGTTTGGATAATGTGGCTAAGATGGGTTAAAAATTCCTTACATTAATCTAAAACCATACCTTTTAATTTTATTCTTTTTGTTTTTGCAATATTAGTTGTTAATGCGATGGGAGTGGCAGTGTACATGGTTTCAAATGCTCCTTGCTGAATTGTTTGATACACTTTTGGTCTTCTTCCTGCTTTTAGATTTCCATTCAAAATCTTTTCCACATGGAAGTTGTCATTCCACACTTCCACTTAAAATTTGTATGCTCGGAACTATGTTTGGCACATGTCTGTGTCATCCTAGATTGATTTGCTTCCCCTGTGCCCACTTCTACATCAACACTTTGATTGTAAGATTTTATTTTGGAAACTGTTACCTATGTGCATGAGGTCTCCTATTTCATAATTTTATCAAGCAAAACTGATGTCATCTTGATTTGAGCTTTTGTGATGCTTTAAAAATATTATTAGCATCTATAGCTTAGGGGCAGATATCATGTACTGCATTTTTTTTTTTTTTTAATCTATAAAAAGCAAGATAAAGGATGGAACATGGTTGATTTATGTGTTGGCTAACTATTTTGTGTACCGATCAAAATGTATTTGATTTTTTGGTACCATGGAGTGGCTTCCTATCTTTCTTCCTGAATTGAAGGCATATATAAATGAACAACAAAAGTATACAAAGGAAATACACATACACTTCTGAGGAAATTAATCAATGCAAGCAAATATATTTGTACCCAAGAAAGGACTAACAACATGTCAAGGAGGATAAACTTGCTCCATGAAGGTTCTCAAACTTGAAGGTCTTCTTTGCTAGAAATTAGCTTTTACACTTGCAAAACAGGACACCCAAGAGAGTAATAAAATAATTCAAATATGCATGCATGTAGTCACTTTCCTTAATTTCGATTAGCCTTTGCTACGAGTAATTGAATTAACTCTTATACATAGGATTTTATGATGAAAATCTGCATTGAATTCACTGTTTTTTGTTTTGTGCTTTCCAAACTTGTATTTAGGTGTTTTGAGAAATTGCTCTCCAGAATAGTATAATAGTAGTTTTGAGAACCAAAAGTTTGTTTGGTAGGTGTTTTCCACTACAATTTTTTTAGTACTCAGTAATAATAAAAAATTATTATTATTTTTTTCTTTAGTACTCGGTCCTTTTATCTCTAAAACAAAAAAAAAAAGATTTTTTTTTTAATAATAATCACATGGTTATCCACTGAGCCACCACCCTCCACCACATCTTCCATCGGCCACCACAAACCCAACAAAGCCTAACCATATCGGCCACCACAAACCCAACAAAGCCTAACCATATCCTCCACCAGCCACTACAAACCCAACAAAAACCCACCAAAAATCAACGAACACCCACCACATCCTCCACTGGCCCCCACAAACCCAACAAAAGCCCACCACCGGGCACCACAAACTAACAAAACCCCACTACAAATTCAACAAAAACTACCACATCCACCACTAGCCACCACAAATTCAACAAACACCCACCACAAACCAACAAATTGAGTGGAGAGATCAGGCAACCATCACAAGCTACGTTGAGCGAGAGAGAGAGAGAGATCGGCGATAGACCACCGCGAAGCCCAGGCGACCATCGCGAGTCACGTTGGGCGAGAGAGAGAGAGAGAGAGAGAGTGAGAGAGATATGGGCAGAGTGATGTGTTTCAGACGAAAGAGAGAAAAAATACTTTTTAAAACAGTAGCACGTGAAAACAGAATTAAAAAGGAGAAAACACCAATGTGTTCTCTAAAAGATGGATTTGAGTAATGCTAGAACAATAAATTAACTTGAGAACACAATCGGAAAGCAATTGCCAAACGCATCAGCCTTTGATCGGGCCCACCATTTCCAGGATTCAAGTACAAAAACAACATTTGAGTTGAGCAACCAAACATGCTCCTACTTCTCAGGGCATCCATTCTGTTGTTAACTATTATCTACATGCTTAATTGAAGTAGCGCTTAATTTTGATCACTTTCTTCTCTGGGTCATACTGCATGGATTTATTTTTGTTGGCTCTTGTGTTGATAAGCATGATTAACTTTATTTTCTAATTGAGATCGTATTGAGAGTGTGCGCACTTTTTTGGTATTTATGCATTTTGATTGGAACTTCCTTCACTTGTCTAAAACTAATGTGGTTTGGAAATTAATGTTTTTTCTGTCATGTTTCTTGGAATTCAATTATGGGGTTCTCTCTCTCTCTCTATTCATTTTCTTGTATTGTCAATTGTTATGTTCCTAAAATTAGAGTCTATTTTCTTGCTATTTATTGTTTTCTCAATTCCTACAGGAGAAGCTTTCTGTTTTGGATTTTGTTGATAAAGATATTGGGAATGTGGATCCTGTAGAACCCCCCTCTATAGAGTCTACACCGTTCAAGATTGTCGAGGAAGTGAAAGATTTGAAAGAGTTGGCTGCTAAATTGCGTGGTGTAAATGAATTTGCGGTAAAATTTGATTATAGTGATTTATGTCATGTCAACACATTGTTGCCTGTGCGCTTAATCCTACTTTTTTGATTGTTTTTTGTCTTATTGGCTGGACTGTTAATTAATTATTTTTTCTAAATTTTGGTGTGCATAATGATCATTAACAAGTAGAACTTGAGCGGTTTACTTCTATTGGCAATGTACAAAGTGCAAAATTAGTCTTTGCCTGAGTCAAGGGCTCAAGGCCTCTTGTGTGTCTGTTGAACTGGCAGATTCACCAATCCCTGTGTCCACCTATATTAGCAAACGAGGAGTCCTCATAGTTACTTTGGGAACTTCTAAAATAGCCTTTTGCGTGAGTTTTTCTTTCATAAAATCGTGCGGTTAATAGTGAGGACTAGGGGGCAATTTTGTTTTGTGAGGTTGACAAGTGGATTCAGTTAGGTTGAAGGGTTTAACAACACTATAAACTTCTGGTGAACCAGATTTTGAATTTTGATTTCAAGAACTTGTTGATGCCTTAAATGGTTGATTTTAGTCTTGGTTTCTGGGTGTGTGCTGAATCTATTGGAAAAGCAGTCGTCTTCTTTGTAAATAAATTTCAGCCCTTTAAATCTAACTCTGATTACTTCATTAGTGTGAATTGCTTGTCTCAATTGCTTCTATATTTTTACCTCTTGCAACCAGTACTGCTGTCTCTGTGAACATTGGCCGATATTGTACATAGATGTTCCTGAGGTTGACATTTTGTATGTTGGTGAGAGATATTCCTTTTTGAAATTTCTCCATTAGTTCTGATTACTGATTGTTTTTCTTTTTGTGAGTGTGTTTTTCAGCTGTTCATGAAAATTGTAATTTTATTTATCTTTTCTTTTTCTTTCTATTTTTCTTTCAATTCATCTCTGCGGGACGACTGGCCCTGGACTTAATCTAAGTTTGCTTAAGATGACATATTAATATTAGGATTACTTTGTTTCTTTTGCTTTAAATTTATTAAAAATATCTGTTCCTTTACATGCACTTTTTATTTTTATTTTTTTCAGAATAGTATTATTCCTTTAAGTGCATTTTAACTTTTGTGATTGTCTAGGTTGATTTGGAACATAATCAATATCGATCTTTTCAAGGCTTGACTTGCTTGATGCAAATATCTACTAGAACTGAAGATTTTGTTGTTGATACTCTAAAGCTTCGAATTCATATTGGCCCATATCTAAGGGAGGTTTTCAAGGACCCTTCCAAGAGAAAGGTTCATCTCTTGCTCATCTACTCTTTTCTTTTTGGGAAAGGTGGGGGGGGGGGGGGGGGGGGGGGTATTAATTAGATCTACCACATTGTGTGATACTGGGATAATATATATACTCAATTAGGTTATGCATGGAGCAGATCGAGATATTGTGTGGCTTCAACGGGACTTCGGCATTTACATTTGCAATATGTTTGACACTGGCCAGGTTTGTACTTTGAAATCACTAATTGTTTGGGTTTATGTGAGCCTTGTTTTACTTTTCGTTTCTGTACGTAAAGATCTTATATTATGACCGGTGTATTTCTCAGTAAAGTGGTTTCACCAGAAACTAAATTTTCCAAGAAGTTGATATTGCTCTGCATGTACAAGATTGGGTTTAAGATCATACCCAATTTTTCGCAACTCACCAGATTTTTGTGCTACTAGATAACTCAGGCTAGCGGTGTTTGATTATTCCCTTTAATTTCATATACCAAGGAATTAAATGAATGGTTTGGCTAAAAAAGTAGCATGGTTTATCCAAAAAAAAGGAAGATAATTCTGGGTTTTGGTGTTTCTTGTTTACTAGAATGAGTATGCAACTTCGCTTAGGAATAAAAAAAAGAATGTGTATGCAACTTTGTTTGCGTGATTTGGAGAAACGATTTAAACTCTTCACTCTTATCTTTAGGTATAATTAACCCCAAGGGGTAACACAATCGGCTAGGGATCACGCCTCATGAAGTGGAGGTCACTAGTTCGAATCTCCCTATCCCCTCTCCCTAGGGGCCAAAACTTGTTAAAAAAATCTTTTAGGTTGAATTACCCTACCTCTTTATATGCAATTTTATTTTTTTTACTCCGGTTGAACTGTCATTTTTGGGGGGCTGTGGGGGAGGGGATGGAGTTGGAGTCTTGGAGACCTGGAGTGTGGTTTCTACTGTTTGATAGAAATGTATACATTTTATTTGGGTTCTCTCTTTGTTTCCAGGGCTATGGTAGTTGATATAGTAATGGAACCTTTATTCAAGTCATAATATATATATTGCTAGGTAAATAGGGGGAGGGGGGCTGGTGGGGTTCGAACCCCAATACCCAGCCACCACAAGTGGTGCTGGAACCACTGGGGGTATCCCTTGAACCCCCATAATAATGGGGAAGGTTTCCTCCCATCATTGCCTTATTTTTTAATGATATTTCTTTGTTGGACCTATCCATTTTATACTCAAGAGAGAGGCTTCTTAATCTATTCACTTCTGTTCACATCTCTTGACACATTCAAATATGGTAAGATTGCCACATTTTGCCTCTCTTGTTAATTAACTCAAAGCAGTGTGCAAATAAAGTTAACATTGAAATTGATTGGAATGAGATTTTGATGTTCTGAAAATGTAGGCTTTAATTTTTATTATACTATCTTATTTAGATATCCACCCAAGTCTGGATCTAGTGCTTCTATCTTTCTCTTTTCAAGATGAATTATTCTATTTGGCAGATGTGTAATTAATAGGAAACAGATAATACTTTTTCACATGAGCATTTGGGACCAATGGTGACGCAGGACGGAAGTTCTAATGGACCCTGATACCAATTTTGATGTAGGATTTTTAGGAATTCAGCACTAATTAGATTCTTGATGAGATCTTGAGGTATCAATGGCTGTTGATATTAAACTAAAGAACAAAATTTGAAGAAAGAAAGATAAAACACTAGGCAATCACACCTAGGCCCTCCCTAAGCAGTAACACTTTTTTTTTGATAAATAAATATTTCATTGATAAAAGAAGAAAACCAAGTACACTGGGAGTATACACAGCAGAAAACAAAGAGCTGAAAACTTAAAAAGAGCAGTTATCAAGTATTTCCACTAGGGAATAGGAAGAGATTGAGTTTGAAGCCTTCAACCACTCGTTTAGAGTCTGCAAGAAGGAGTGTTTTAGAGCTGGAACTGATTGCTCCTCCCCAGAAAAAGTTAGGAAGAAGGCAATCACACCTTCGAAGCTTAAAATAAGCTGCTGGAATTTTATTAGAATCAACTCACTCTGAATATAACTGACTACAATAAAGCCTTTATATAGGCTATTGCTAAATCCCTTCCTAGAAGGACTAGGATTACTAAATAACCTATTCCTAGAAAGACTAGGACTCCTAATAATAATGAAAAGCAATTAAGAACTTCTAAAAGAAATAGGAAAAGGACTCAAGACATAGAATAATACTCATGGGCTTCTAGAACAATTCATTACAGCCCATTCCAGAAAATCTGGAAATTACCAAACTGCCCTTATTGTAATAAACTTAATTAAAACTGATCCAGCAGCTAGACTAACTAATATAACCTATGAAAGGTGCCTAGAGGGCCCTACATCAAAACTAAACCACAATTCTTGAATATTTTTGTCTTTAATCTTGTTTTTCCTTGAACTCCTTTTTACTGTCCGCATCAAATGGTCTTGCAGTTCCTAATATTATATTGATTACAATCACTGCAACTTGACGCAATGAGCCTTATCAAGCTCGTTAGATGATGGAAAACTGTTATGATTCCTCTCCTCCCCTCTCCCCTCCAAAAAATAAAATAAATTTGAAATGGCATGCCAATGAGCTTTAGCTCAAATGACCCTTCCTCTGCCTCATAAGAGTAGGATGGAGGTTAAGATTGTGGGTTGAAGACATGTATGGTGCATGTGTAAATTACTATTAAAAAAATGAAGTGGCATGTTAAGAGTTAAGACTCCAAGCAATGCTACTTTTTGGTATGCTTGATGCATTGATTGGAAATATTGATACTAGAGACCATGGTCCTATTCTAAGTTATACTGAAATTATTTTCTCCAAGGTGTCTAATGAGCTATGTTTAAGCTTACCTAATTGTTTCTCCCTCTTTCACAATGATTGTTTGGAGTTGATGTGTATAGTCTGTACAAAGTTCTCCTATGTGAAGTTTATCTAGTGGTGTGTGGTACCATTTGTTCATTATGAAATTTTAACGAGACCTTTTTTTTTTTCCTGAAAGATTATCAAAGATTTTATTAGAATAGGTGAAGCTCATATACTGCAGCCTCCAATAGAATTACAATTTTAAATTCAAGTGGTCCATGAAATCTACTACAGAATTACAAGACAACCCCCAATTCATAATACAACAATCTAATATGAAACGCAACAAAGTAGACTTAGTCTTAATAATAGCTCTTTCTATTCCTTCAAATTAGTTCAGTTCTTTCGCTTTCTCCACATTATCAACATAAGACAATGCGGAGTCGCATCAAATGACGCTGTTCCTATGCCTCCCATAAAACCCTTCCCAGCAAGAGTATACATTATTACCCTCTTTGGCAGTCCCCAATGAACCCCAAAAGCTGAAAACGCAAAGGACCACATATCATGAGCAAATGAGCAGTGTAACACTTGATGATCCACATATTCACAGTTCCCCTTAAAGACTTACATAACATGGCCTATGCCATAATTGGCTTGTCATATATACGGCATTAAATAACTGAGGGATGAATGGTTTAGCACTCAAACTTTAAAATGGATGTGTTCTTTGTACTTGCGGCTTGTAAGTAGAAGACTAGTCACTAATTTGCCTTGCGTTCCACCTTAGAGTTGGACACACTAATTTGCCTTGTATGATTTTCAAAACCATTTTATTTTTCTTTCCTTTCAGATGGGGAGAAAATTATCATATGATGGAGAAGGTCTTGATGATATTTCACATAGAAAAAAAGAAAGAAAAAGAAAGAACTAAGATAAGATTTTTTATTTTTATTTTTTAAAAAAGGAGTCTTGAGATGAGATGCCTTAAAAGCACTATTTTCTCCTTAGGACTTTGCTAATGTAGTTATCCTCCTTGGCCTGTATATATGTTTATTAAGATGTATTATATCAAGGCCGATATCATTTATATTATTATTTTCGGGTATTGTTATACATGTTCTAGTGGGTCTAAAACCCACAGGCTCACCCTCCACACTGTTTTTTTATGGGGAACCATTTGAGCTATGGTCATTGATATACATTTTTTTATTCTTATTTTATTATTTCGATACCCATGGGTTGATTTGCTTGTTTTATCATTTCGATACCCATATGTTAAGAGTTTCAAGGCTTTACTTTGTCTTAAATAAGAGCCATTGTTCTTGTTTTGTTAGTAGTAGCAGCTACAAAGGGGGTAGCCTTCCCCATCTTGTTGAATGGGTTGAACTCATGACATACTTATTAAAAGGGAAGAGGTACTACTGGGTTACTAGGGCTAATGGTAGATAGAAATTTGGTCTTTCTATTAAGATGCTTGGCATTTGTAAGACAAATGGGGAATCCGTGGATCATTTACTTCTTCATTGTCCTATGGCTCGGGAATTATGGAATATGGTTTGTAGCCTATTTGGGGTCCATTGGGTGATGCCTGCAAGGGTGCTGGATTTATTATCTTGTTAGAATGGCAGCTTGGGACGTCATCAGAATTGCGTTATATGGAGGGCCGTTCCTCATTGTGTCATGTGGTGCTTGTGGAGGGAAAGAAATGCTAGGACCTTTGAGGGCTGTGAAAGGAACATATTCGACTTGAAGCTCTTACTACTCAGAAATTTATTTGATTCGATGTTAGCCACAGGCTTGTTTAGTTTTAAAATAGTTTTTGGAATTCTTTGATCATTGTACTGTTCAGTCATAATTCTTTCTACAAGTATCAAGCACACGCCTAGTGTACTTGATGCTTCTCTTTGATCAATAAAATTTTATTACTTATTAAAAAAAAAAAAGAGAGATTCTCATGGTTGCTTATCCTTCCCCACCATTCTTCACCCAAATATGCTCCTCTTTTTTAAATATAATCATAATTCTTTTGTTGTTTCCTTATACTTATTAAAAGTGAATGTGAATTTTTCTCTTTGATCCTCAGGCATCAAAGGTATTGAAATTGGAGAGAAATAGCTTGGAGTTTCTTTTGCATCACTTTTGTGGAGTTACTGCTAACAAAGAGTATGTTTTTTAAATTAATTTTCTGTTTCACTTGATTCAGCTGCTACTTATGGATTGACTACTTTTTCCTCTTCCGAATTACTATAAGGTTGACCAGTCAACTCCTTGCAGATACCAGAATGCAGATTGGAGATTACGCCCTCTTCCTGAGGAGATGCTCAGGTACAGTAGAATGTAGAGTTTGTCACACACTTCCTGCTTGTAATTCTTCTCATGGTTGCCTTTTTTTTTTTTTTTTCTGAAAAGTAAATTTAATAAGTCATTACCCTTAGTGAATTATTAGTTCTGAAGGAATCCAGCACCTGTCTGCATGTAATTGGAGTTGTTTACTTGCCTCCTCTATCATCACGTTGCATATAAGATCACATCTGTAAGTAGTTGGATTAAGTATATAAACAGGTTGGATTAACTTTACAAGGACTATCTCAATATTTGACTATTGTAGCCAAATAGTCATTGGAAGATTCGAACCAGTGAGTGTTGTAAGTCTATAAGTCTGTGTACCATCTTCATCCCGTTATAGCGGGAGAGCTTTGATAATTTGTGTGGGTTATGCCTTATTTGGTGATGAAGTTGCTGGCTTATTGGAGAGTCAGTTCAGATACATGGAAAGGTGGTGATTTGGGATGCTGTACCCTTGGCAATCATGTGGTGTATTTTGGAGAGAACGAAATACTCGGTACTTTTGAGGGACTTGAAATTTCAGTTCTGGATTTGAAGTTCCTTTTTTTTAGAACGCTATACATTTGGATTGCAGCAATAGGCTGTTTTTATTTCTAAACATGTTGGATTATTACTTATTTATTTATTTATTTTTAAGTTGTTAAATTTAGTCCTTCTTGTATTTACTTTTGTATAATTCTTTGTACTAGGACGGCACACATTTTGAGCTTTTGTAATAAAATATACTAAAAAATTCTGTAAATTGGAAAAATATTAATTTCTACTTTCATCACAGATCATGTTTTGTTTTCTTAGTTTGCTAATATTTTGTGGGTGTTGGATGCTCATGATTACTAGTTTGCTATTTTTCACTAATGATGAAGGTTGTTTAACATTTATCATCTAATTGAGTCTTTTGATCATAGATATGCCAGAGAAGATACGCACTATCTATTGCATATATATGATTTAATGAGAATCAAGTTGTATTCAATGCCTAAAGAAGCTGAAAATATTGATGCTCCGTTAGTAGAGGTATAATCTTCATGCGCCAATAGCATCTTCTGCAGATTTTGTGGAATTATAAGTTTTTTCCCCTTTATGATTTTTACATTGTGCATTCATGTGATATTTGCATATTATATATAGTTTTATGAGAATCAATTTATTGAAATGCCTAAGGAGTATGGAAATTTTGATGCTCCTCTAGGTGAGGTATAAACTTCATGGACCATTAGCACCAACTCCCAACTCATCTAGAGAATGAATTGGGGCCCCTATGTTGATAATTTACTTGTTGGTTGGATTAGAGGGGAGTTCCTTGGGGTTTATGTATCTCAATGAAGATTGTGATTGGTTCCATCCTTTTATGATAATTACATTCTTTGCACATTCATATGATGTTGCATAATGTATGCTTTAATGAGGATCAAGTTGTTTCCAATGCTGCGCATTGGAAACAACATATTGCTACTTTGCGCATTGGAGCTTGAAGACTATCCATCAAGTTCCATCCTCTATCATCACTTTGCACACCTTCGGGTTCTCGATCAGAATGGAATGTTCACTTTGTTCGAAATTTCAATGATTGGGAGGTGGAGGGGGTAGCGTCCTTTTTTGAGTTTCTACATTCCATACCTCTTTTAAAGATGGGGGTGATGGTTTACGTTGGAGACTGAAAGGCAATGGGGTTTTTGATATTAGATCCTTTTATATCACTTTGAGTGGTAAACAACCAGTGATTTTTCCTTGGAAAGCTATATGGGGTGTTCACGCTCCGAGGCGGGTTTCTTTCTTTGCTTGGTCAGCATCTTGGGGTAGAATCCTAACTGCTGATAATCTTATGCGGAGAGATTACCAGTTAGCAGGGTGGTACTGTATGTGTCGTCGGATCGGGAAACTATAAATCATCTTCTAATACATTGTGATTTGGCATTTGGGCTATGGAGTTTTGTGTTTTGGAAATTTGGTATTTTATGGGTGCTGCCAGGATGTGTTCTAGATCTTTTCTTTGGTTGGTATAATGGATTGGGGAAGCTTCATTCCAAGGTATGGAACATGGTTCCTCCCTGTCTTCTTTGGACCTTGTGGCGTGAGCGGAATAGTCGTATTTTTGAGAATACGGAGCATACGGATTCACACTTTAAAAACTTTTTTCTAATACACTATACGACTGGGCTACAGCTTGGGGTTACTCCAGATTTGATTCTGTTACTTCTTTTCTAGATTTTTTACACATTTCCTCATACATATCTACTTTGTAACCTCACCTCAATTTTGTGTTCATGCTTTATGCACACAAAGTGGTTTTTTCATCAATAAATTACATTATTACTTATCAAAACAAACTTTGCACACACTATTTACAGTTTTGAAGCTCCTTCAAGGACTAGTTATGTTTGTCAGAGTTAAAACAATTTTTAATTCGGGGTTTTATTTAATAAGTTATAGTCAATTTCGAATTCAAGGGCAAAATTGTAATATCTGCAATTGTTGTGAATTAAGGGCATTTTGGTAGATTAGTTGAATTTAAAATTTTTTAGGAGATCTAAAGTATCTTGGGATTTATTTTCTTTTAGTCCTAGTTAGTCTTTTTTTTTTTAAATTTTTTACTAGATAAACTAAAAAAGAAAGAGTTCCATATATATGGTTTGATTGTTGAGACTTGAGGCACGTTGTCCGTACTGTTCATGGGTACTGTTCAATGTCCATACAGCCCCTGAACACTATAAAAGTCTCCCGTTTCCTTCTTCCTTACAATCCCAAATCAAGCACTTTCTTTTCCCTATCAAACCCCTAAAACGCCTCATATTTCTTCTACCAAATAGCTCATCAAGCCACCTTTAAATTCTTAACAAAACCCCATAACCCTTTTTGTCTTTTGCTGACCACTCTTTTTCTTTTTTGGTTTTATGTGCCCATCTACCCGTTGTGTCAGTGATAGCAAGTCACTTAAATTTTAAAATTTTCAATTATTCTACTTTTTATTTATTTATTTGATAAACACTTAATTCTCCTATTTATATGCCTGTACATAGCCAGTCATCCAAGTCCATGCATCGTCATGTGAACTTTAAATTTTATGAAGATACATGATGTATGTCCCTAAATCCCTATACATTATCATTTGATTTGTAGCTTATTTAAATTCATTGATTAATCTTTCCCTTCTTATTAATAGACCAATTATTTTACTGTTTGGAGTTTTTTGGGTTTTATTTATTTTATCATTTTCTAAATAGGGATTGTTTTGTTGTCTCTTTTAGGTTTTATATTTTTATTATTTATTATTCAAATACTACTTCTATTATTATTATTATTGGTTTATAATGTTAAAGATTCCTAATAAATTATATAGATTTTGATCAATAAACATATAAATAAGTAAATTAATATATATATATATATTAGCGGTAAATCCGAAACGGAACGCCGATATTGACCGGTACTGAAATATTTCATTCCATTTGCCAAACCGAAACGGTATTCACAACTTTAGTCTAAAGGGCCCTTCTTTAGAAAGGTTCTCTACGTTATCAAATTTTTTATATTTTTTTTTCCACAATCAAATTTAATGAGCATCAACGGTCTAAAGGTGTAATAGTTGAGCAATTACATTTGGTGTAACTTGGACCAATCCCGTATGCGTACTTTGTGCCTATATATAAATATATTTAATTTTATAATGTACAGTACACACACATATGTTCTTCATCCAAACAACATTAAATTTGACGGAAAGCCTAACAGTAGGGAACAAAATGCTTATTAGCATTAGTTAAGGGGGTTACTGTTTTGAAGTTTAGGGGGGACATTGCAACTGCACCATAGTTAGGGGTGTTGGGGCAGGGGGAGAGTGCAATTTGACCCCCCTTTTTTTTAAGGATATAATTAGTTAAGTATTTAGTTCTTTCCTAACAAAATTGACTAATATATATTATGGAGTGTTATACGACAACTATTATAAGTTTTACCTTTGTTAAGTTTCTAACAAGCAATGTATGGAAGTCGGGGTGCTTTACATCTTTGGTGGGATTTCGGGAAAAAATGGGTTTGGTTGGGAGGCATTTGGTTATTGGTTGTATGTGCATGCAACTCTCTGCTTGACTGCCTTCCCTCACATCTGGATATATTTAGGAACTTTGTGGGTTAAGTCCTTGAGTTGCAATGGCTGCAGCTACTGGTGTGATGGGTGGTCATGCTTTGGCCTAAGGCAAGAAGATAAGTTTGAGTGTAAATTGTTCAAATCTTGCACACCTGAAATTGTATTAGTATGTATTTCAATTCTATTGGTTGTCACCAACTTTTTCTTCCCTTCCAAGTAAATGTAAATATCTATGATTTGATCAATAGAGCTTGAAGAAAGTGGTTTTTTCACTTTCTTTCTTGTGTTATGATGTTTGTCAAATACATAACTTTGCCATGTTGACTGAAGTATCTTGTTGCTGACAGGTCTACAAGCGGAGTTATGATGTGTGCATGCAGCTATATGAGAAAGAGCTTTTGACGGAAAATTCATATCTCTATATATATGGGTTTATTTCTTACTCAGTTTCTTAAAGTTCATTTCAAATGGTGTTGGTCCACTATTGTTTGGCTCTTCGACGTCTTTTATTTTATGGATTTTCTATTATTATTTAATTTTTTATGGGGTGATCCCATTTGTTTACTTCTTGCGAACTTGGGTTATGCCCCTTTTGGCTTTTTATTTTATTTTTTAATACATTTGTGTATTTATAAGTTAATACATATTAAGAATAGCAATTTTGTTTGCTTCTTTGCCTTTTTTCCCTCATCAACCCCCTTTTGGCTAAAAAAAAAAATTGTGTACTTATACATATAAAGTATAGCAATTTTGTTTGCTTCTTTGCCTTTTTTCCCCATCAACTCCCTTTCAAAAAACTGTATTTTTTTGGCTGTGTAGAATTTTCTCTTAACAAGAAGTTCAGTAAACATTTATTCTCTCTCGATGCAGGTTGCAGGGTGCCAGTTTTGATGCTCAGCAGCTTGCCATTGTTGCAGTACGTTGCTGGCCAATTTCCTGTACCTTCTCTTTTATTATTGAGATAAATATGCGTCAGGGTGATTTATTAAAGAAGTTTTTCTACCAATGTGTTTGATATACTTGTTTGATGTAGGAGCCTTGGAACGTACCGATCAACATATAAGGGATTTCACAAAATAAAAATAATTTCAACTGTCAAAATGAATGGATGATTAATAGGATAGTTTAAGTCAACTAATAATCTGCAGTTGGTTTCTCTAATGCAATGATCTTTAGTTATGTGGTTTGTTTCTTACATTCATACTTGATTGGCTTCCAGGGGCTTTGTGAGTGGCGAGATGTTGTTGCTCGTGCTGAGGATGAGAGTACTGGTTATATATTGCCAAACAAAACTCTTCTTGAAATTGGTACTGGGAAACTTAAGCAAATTTTTATCAGCTTAATTATTTATTTTTAAAATGGTGTCCATATGATATGTTTTTACTATTTTTATTATTCTTTTTGTAAAAGCCAAGCAGAAGCCTGACACTACTGGCAAGTTACGTCGATTGGTGAAATCAAAGCACCCTTACGTTGAGCACAATCTCTCTTCCGTTCTTAGCATCATTAAGCATTCTATTCAAAATGCAGCTGCATATGAAGCTGTTGCTGAACATCTGAAGATCGGACACATGGAAATGGTAAGGCCCATATGGGGCTTTGATTATAGTGTGAAAAATGAAATTGCTGCATAAATTTTGAACAATATTTTGATTTATTTTTTTAGTTGTTTTAAGATGAATCTTTATCTACAAAACTAAGGAACATGGATATAATTTAGAAGTTGGAAACACCAATATGGTAGGTAAGCATTCAACAATGAAAAGTGAAGACTACAAATTTTGGTGTGGTCTTTGCAACATTTGAAGCATGACTACAGAGATACAGTTGATCGTGTCATCATGTCATCTGTTGTTACAAACCAAAATAAAGAAAGTCAAGTCAATAATGGTGAATTGAAATTTGTTTGGAGCTTGTAGAATCTGATATCCATGGGATGTGGCAACTATTTCTACAAAAATTATAAAGGTTCAGGTAGCTTCGATGTGCTAGGTATAATGTACTTTGTTATAACCTTCTTAGATTGAGAAAGTTTATGAACACAGTAATATTATGTTGTCCTGCTGAAGCACTTAATTGGAAAACTAGTGAGTCCATGAGGCTTTGCATTGAGTGGAGCAAGTGGAAAGGATGTACGATTTGTAGAGAGTTTCACTTGTTTAATTATTTGTCCAAACTCTGATCCTCCTTATTTATGAATTGTTAATCCATAGTTGTAATCAAATTTTTTTTTTGTTCTTTCATTTTTTCACCTTGCACTGCTAAATGTTGATCATTATGCTTCAGTTTCATTGTAAATTTGTTGTTGTTCAGGCATCAGAAGAAATTACAGTTACAGATGGATCTAAAGTCTTCTCACCGGATGCTCCTATAAAACTTGAAGCTGCAAATGCTAGGGCAGTGAGTGTTGATTGTGGCGATACCATGATTGGTAATATGTCTGCTCTTTTGCCTGCTTCTCAGTTGAAAGAGGAGTCTTCAGAGCTTGGATGCAGTGCCTCTGACGTTGAAAGAGATGGAAAAGGATGCCCTTTTGAGCATTCAGATAAAAATGGGAACATCTTTATAGAATCTGATGGTTATCTTTCACGGCTTCCTGGAGGAAGTCTCACTACTGGGCAGCATAAAGATGCAAAAGCTGATACCTTAGTGTTGCATTCAGCAAAGGTTGTAAATCATGATTCTTTTTTTATATTGATGATGTTTCGGTTTCATACTGACAGTGGTTGAGTCTAGGACTAATTGCCTTTTTCTTTCTAGGTTACTGGAGCAACTGTTCAGATGCTAAAGAAGCCTAGCCGTGCTTTTGGGGCACTCCTGGGGAATTCAGCCCCAAAGAGAAAGTTTGATACTGATAAAAAGGTGAATTTTATACACTCATTTAGATAATGCAGCACATAGCACATTGCAATTTCTTGAACCTGGCTTCCTAGATTTAACCTCTCTCTCTCTCTCTCTCTCTCTCTCTCTCCATTAAAAAAAGGAAAGAGATGGAGTTTGGTGTTTTATGTTGTTTTTTTGATGGGGACCTTTGTTTAATACGTGTTCGTTGATGTGGGTAATTCTATTATTGGGGCACTCTATATTTAATTATTTTGACTTCTGTAATTTGAATTCATATGTTGTTGCAGTTTCCTTGTTTGATAAGCTAGTTAATGTTCTACTTGGCTTTTTTTCTTTCTTTCTTTCTTTTTGGAATAAACTATATTAACATTCTTTTACCAGGAAGAGATCAAGTTGGAGCAAATAAGATCTTCTGTGAATTTTCCATTCCACTCTTTTTCGGGCACGAGTGAGCAGTCAAAACCAGTTATAGAAGCACCAGATACAGCCGTGGAAACTCATCAATCTCAAGGACATGTTGCCGTGCCAGCTGCCACCTCTAAATTAGATGATATTATAATGTTGGAAGATAATTTAAATGTAGAGGAACCAATACATGGAAATTTAGAAGCCACGGATGAGCATAAGAGTGATTATGGGGCATCTACTTTAGAAATGAATGACAAAGACGAGCCTATGTCTCTCTCTGAATTGTCATCAAGCTTCCAGAAATGCTTTGAGTCAAGCAGTCAAAATGGTAGTGGCAGACAAATTGAGAGATCTCAAGAATCTGGCTGCTTCTTGCAGCTAAAGCCATTTGACTATGAAGCAGCAAGGAAACATGTCAGATTTGGAGAAGATCGAGGGGATGAGTTGGGATCAGAGGGTGACAAAGGTTTAAAGAGCCAAGATTCTGGGAGTAAGAAAAAAGGTTCAAGTAAAGGTCGAGTGCAAAGAGATGATGGGACAACAGAATTTCCACAAGGAAGGCGACGTCAAGCTTTTCCGGCAACTGGGAACAGAAGTGCAACTTTTCGCTGAATCTCTCAACAGATTGCACTAATGTATGACATAAATGGAAAGAATGTTGTGTTACCAAAGTAAAGGTTGTCAAAAGGAATCTCAAATGAATCAAAAGAGAAAGTAAACTAGATGAATCTTGTTTGATTGCTTGCTTGCATAACGAAGCAAGGCCAGGCATCATTTCAGTAGCATGAGGGGGGCAGGAAAAAGGAACATGAGGCTCACTTCACTCTAAATGTTTGCGTGTCGAGTTGCACTGCATCATGTTGCATTAGGAC